>JAQIXY010000225.1:0-10678 GCA_034699165.1 Adoristes ovatus | reverse complement strand
ATGTATGAATTATTTATGAATGAATTGAAATACTATTTCTTCAAAATCTATTAAACTTTGAAAACAATTAAAACTCTTTAAGTTAGTTATAAAATATGTTTTGTGTTTAAAAATTATTTGATTGTAATCTTATTTATAAATTCATTTAATTTAATAATAATTAGATTTAATTTTCGTCTAAATTGATGGCAAATACTTATGTCTAATATATGTCGACATCTATTGTATTGAAGTCTAGTTTATAGTCATTTGAAATACTGTTTAAATGTTTTATTGAATTGAATTGAATTTAAAAAACTTTTATTAAAAATTCATTTATTATTAATAAATCGATTGTTAATCCGAGACAATCGCACAATAGTTAAGATCTTTAAGAATACAATGTCTAAGAAGTCTAATAAACCAATTGATGAGTATTTCAGTCCAAAGACAGTATCGAAACCTAAAAAAGCGAAGAAAAGTGAAGACCAAAGCAGTAGTAAAACCAGTGATGATTTCAAGAATAAAAACCAATTATTTAATTGTGTTTCCGATGAAAGGAAACAGTTTTGCAAATCTGTTGTCGATTTTAAGTATAATAAGAAACGGATTCGAGTGCTGACAACGCCGGACATCGAAGAGATCAAAGACAACACAAAAGGTATTATGTATTGGATGTCAAGAGAGCAACGAATACAAGACAATTGGTCTCTACTCTACGCACAGAGACTTGCGATCAAATACGAGACACCACTCCATATCTGCTTCTGTTTAGTCCCGAAGTTCTTGAACGCGACTATACGTCACTTCAGGTTTATGTTAAACGGTTTACAAGAAGTCCACTCCGAAGCCAAAGAACTAAATATTAGGTTTCACTTACTGTTGGGCCGAGCGGTCGATGTATTGCCAGAATTCTGTCGAACACATAGTATCGGTGCGATTGTCACGGATTTTAGTCCACTCCGAGTGGCAAAAGAGTGGTCACAAAAGCTTTGCGATGAGTTGAAAGCCGAGGGAATACCCATTTGTCAAATAGACGGACACAATATCGTTCCGGTTTGGGTGGCGTCCGTTAAGTTAGAATACGGCGCCCGAACTATACGACCAAAAATTCATAAACATTTGCCCGAATTCTTGACTCAATTCCCGCCCGTTATATGTCATCCGTTTTCTGATAAAAATGACGAAAACGTCTCAGACATCGATTGGGCAGACATTGAGAAAAGTCTAGAAGTGGACCGAACTGTCGGCGACTGTGATTGGATCCGTTCGGGCACTAAAGCCGCGTTTGAAAAATTGGATACGTTTTGCGCGAATCGATTGAAAGGGTTTGGCACCGATAGGAATAATCCAAATAAAGACAATTTATCCCATTTGTCGCCGTATTTCCATTTCGGTCAGCTGTCAGTCCAGAGGGCAATACTAGTGGTCCAACAGTACAAACAGAAGCACAAGGAATCAGTCGATGCCTTCATTGAAGAGTCAGTGATTCGGAGAGAATTGGCAGACAATTACTGCTATTATAATGAAAATTATGACAATTTGAACGGCGCTTACGATTGGGCGCGAAAAACACTAACCGATCATAAAAAGGACAAAAGAGAATACGTCTATAGTTTACAACAATTAGAGTCCGGTTCCACACATGACCTGCTCTGGAACGCAGCTCAGAGACAGATGACAAGAGAAGGCAAAATGCATGGCTTTATGCGTATGTATTGGGCAAAGAAAATACTCGAGTGGACAGAGACGCCCGAACAGGCGCTCGAGTTCGCCATACATTTGAATGACAAATATGAATTAGACGGCAGAGACCCGAACGGTTACGTGGGCTGTATGTGGTCTATATGTGGCGTTCATGACCAGGGATGGAAGGAGAGGCCGGTGTTCGGCAAAATACGATACATGAACTACAATGGATGTCAACGCAAGTTCGATGTCCAACAGTATATCAATAGATATCGTAAATAAATGGACAATAAAATTGTTAAAATCAGAGGTCTCTATTCTATTAATGCTTAGGGAACGGGTATTTTTAAAAGTTCTAGTTATAGAATTTCCTCCCAAAGAATTTCTGCAAGAATTCAATACATTTTCAAATATAAAAACCACTTTTTAGGAAAAGCATCCCATCCCTAGCCATTGGAAATAAATGTAAAACAAATTTATCAGAAAATAATAAATTATTTTATTAATAATTATTATTCTAATAAAAAATTATATAATTTATGCGAAATATTTAATTTAATTTTATAATAATATCATAAAAAAACATATTTCACACCCACTCTCTCACACATTCATTTAAAATATATAAAACAAATCATTTATTTTGGTCCCAAAATGATTGTATGATTTATATAATTAAAAAATTATTACAAAGTGTTAGAAAAAAATTATGGATTTTTGCATATTTTTTAAACTCTATATATAAATAATAAACAAATAAAAAAAACTTTATATTTCATCTTATCTTCTGCTTCAGTCATAAGTCAATTAAATTGTTTTTAAATTGTGTTATAATTTGATTTATACTATAAATGTATATAAAATAAAATACAATTTGTTTTTACTCATGATTTTTAATACATATAAAAAACAAAACAAAAAAATTGAATTATTTTATCATTGATTAAAATATATATAAATTTGAACTAAAAAAATATGTGTGCGATAGAGAACATGAATCTATAAATTATATATGAATTTCAAATCTATTCAACTCTTTTAAGTATTTAATTAACTATATTTCGGATATATTTATCAGATTTGTTGCTAAACGTTGTAATCCTTTAATTAGTCATTAGTTAATCACAAATATATTTTTCACATTTCATTTCATAAACTTATTATATATTCGGGTCTTTAGTCCGGAATCTTGAGCTTAGATTCCGAACACTATCTCATTGGGACTTAAATACAAAAACATTTCATTTCAATCAAAAATTTCAATAAAAAACTTCAAATTTAATACATTATTGAGAGAAGAAATACGCTTTTGAGCACAGGATTTATGGTTAGAAGGAATTGATTGTCATTTCCAGAGATTAGTTGCAAATAATTATAAATTAATTGATATAAAAAAGAAATTATTAATTAATAATTACAAAAATTTGATTATTTTTAAAAATATATATAAAATATGTATAAAAGCACCTATACTTTAGAACTGGGCCTTAAACTTTGGTATTTTGTATTACTGTTATGATAACCATTACTCCGGCCATTACTTCGACCAATACTACCGGTGTTGGCATTAATTACATTACTGTTCCCCTGAAATGTTTCATATATGGGTACAGGCGGTGGGTTTGGTGGCTGCGACTGTGGCGGGGCTTTTGGTTGGCCTGAATAGCCATTGGAATAAGTGCTGCCGTATATCATAAGCTGATTCGATTGATAGATAGGCTGCTGTTGTCTTACAATTGGCACTTGGGTTGAGGCACTGTTTGTCTGTTGTGTTGTTTCGGGTTTTCTATACTTTTTGCTCCGACGGGTCAACGAAACGGAACTGTAATTATTTGTTTGTTCGCCACTATTATCAACACAATTGTTCTGCTGTTGTATTAGTTGTTGTTGTTGTTGTTGAGGGTTGAGTCGTGTCGACCCGATCTTAGGTATAAGTGCGCCGACGCTCTCGTATTCGTAATAATTAGAATTAGCTCTCTCTCGGCTGTTATGACTCACCGGAGATGAGACTTGTCTTTGATGTTGACCTCTCATCACGTGTCGCACTGGCGAGTGATCGACACCACGACTACTACTGTGAACTACAGGACCGTTCATCGCATTGACGGGCGAGCCGTAGACACCACGACTGTGGCCATAGATCTGATTGGCCGCCTGTTGTTGTTGCTGTTGTTGGTGGTACTGATGCATCTGCTGCTGGATCTCTCTGTAATTCATATAATGACTATATTTGCTGTTGTGGTCAGCGATTCCGACACGACTTCCGGGTCTATAAATCGAAAAATAAAAATCAATTCCAGAAAAAGAAATTAAGCAAAAAATGCAAATAAAATAAAAAATACTTTAAAATAAGTTATAAAACAAATCAAATGTAAAAGTCATTTACCTCTCCATCGCTTGTCTGTAAACATCATAAGAGTTGCCTCTCGTGTGATGTGAATCAGCGCCCGGTATCTAAAAATAATGTTAACAGTGAAACAAAATGATTAAAAAATAAATATAACAAAAATATAACAAAAAAGTATAAAATCTTAAAAGCAAGACATGCAGTCAGTCATTGCAATCATGTGTTAGAAAAAAAATCAAATAATTTTCAATCAATTCGATTGTGTCGAGCAATAGATTCAGCGATTCATTCAAAAAAGGCTTTTTTTAAAAATACATAAAAATAACAAAAACACAAATAATTATATATTTTTAATATTATAAAAGCATTAATGCATTATTGACTTCAATAGTGTTTATTAACTATTTATTAATTTGTTGTTATCATTCATGCGATTCGCAAATATAATACAAATATAAGACAAATACTATTCACAAAAATTGGTATTTTTTTGTGAATATTCTTCAGTACCTTAGGAGGAGTGTTGACATTGTATCTCAGACTGGATGTGCGTCTTTGGAATGCATTCGGATTCTGGTATGCATTGGTTTTATGTTCATTGTATTGGGAATTAATCTAATTGAGTACACAGTCATTATCATAACTTATATAATGAACAAACAGTTTTGTTTTCATCAACAGTCAAATCAAAAATCAGGTTTTGAAGGGAAAAGAAATTAAAAGAATATCAAATGCATTCCGAAAATAAGTGGAAATATTGAGAAATACTATAAAAAGAAACAATTTTCTGATGCATGCAATCCATTGTTAATAGTTTTAAAAGTTTCCGAAATTGAGTTGAAAAAAATGTTATATCAAAGGCATGCGATCAGTGATGCCTTAGGGGGAGTGGTATAGACCGGAATACTTCCCGAATATCTGCAAAACCCCATACCATATGATACCAAATAATTATAAATAAGAATTCGTAATATTCTCTCAAACGAACAATATTTTGATTACTTTTTTATAAAAAATTTGGCAATTCTTATAAAATTTAGTTCAAACTCTATTAAGAATCAAATTCTCAAAGTGTTTGTTAAGAATCTGTAAAATTCTATAAAATTCAGGAAAAAAAACTGATTTCCAAAACTGGTGCCCAACAGATAACCCTTTAGGCTATCACTCAAACCCTGGACATCACTGAGTGGAAGGAAAGAATTGAGTGCCAAATATTTAATACCTTAGGAACCAAACGCCGGACGGGAGAAGTATTGGTAGTATAGTTAGCATATATGGGATACCGAATATACATTTGGGTGCAATAGTTAGGACTATAGACACTATTGTTGTTATCCAACTGTTGAATAATGTTTGGGAAATAATTATTATAACTCATTAAGTAATGCGTTAATCATTTTTTTCAGACAAATGCTTATAAAAACAATATTTTTTGGTATTTTTTAAAATTCGTAATAAAATATAATTTTGTTAAAACTCTTAATTCAAAGATCTTTCGAATCAATACCTGATGTTTGCGATCCATTGAACTGTATGTGTCATAGATCTGGTTCTCATTTGGATAGACCCGATGCCTATCCATATGCATGCGCTGGTGTTGTGCTCTTAACTGTGCCATACGTTCATTGCGAGACATCACCTGTTCGTTAGTGAGTCCGTGTGTCGCCAATTGGCCGGACGTGACTCCCGTGGGTGTGCTGTGCATCGGCTGAACGCCACCAAACCGTTCGCCAATCGCTGACTTTGACCTCTGACGCGCCGGCGGTGTTGGCTGTGCTGTCTGTGACACATGTGGTGACTGTTGTTGTTGTTGTAGGAGTTGTTGTTGTTGTTGTTCTAATAATCTCTTGTAATGCATTTGAATCCTTTCCTGTTCTAAAATATAGATTTGGTGCGAGTTCTGAGCACTGCTATGTTCGATGATCTGTTGGCCCTCTGCCTCTCTATCTTTTTTCTTTGATGATGAGGAGCGGCCTTTTTTCGAACCAAACTTAAACAATGTCTTAAACAATCCCTTCTTTTTGCCGCTATTTTTCTTTTTAAGAAATCCTTGCGTTTCGTCTTCTGTTGTCGCTGTCGTTGCGGTAGTCGTTGTGTAGTGAGTACTGGCCATTGACAGAGCACCGGATGGTCCTCTAACTGGTATGGCATGTAATGGCTGATGAATGTGATGAATATTCTCTACCGAAGACCCGCTATCACTGCCTTCCTCTGCAACTAATAATTGGAAAATAATATTAGAGTTTTGTATAAAAATATTTATCTAATGATTGAATACCGGTTTCCATTGTCTCATGATTTTCATTGTCATTATTCACGTCATAAGATCTGTCGACTGCGGCCCTAAAACTTTCATTAGTTTCCCGACTCCTGGACACCCGTACGGTCGCATGTCGGGCACCATTGAATGGATTGACACTTTCCAACTGTTCCTTTTGCAAGTCCTGCATCATTGTCTGCAAACTCTCTAAACTACTAGACTTTCTCATTCCTAAAGCCGGTCCCATCTCTTTGTTCTCATTATTATTCGATTGTTTAGTGCTATGTGTTGTATGGTATGGACACGAACCGGGCGATCGACACTTCCCTATATTATTATTAACAACAAAATAGAGAAAAATATTCTCCAATTAGATTCAGTTTAAAACAGGACATAAAGTGCTGCAAATCATAAAAAGATGGGAATAACCAGAGTCTTAACAATTTAACTACAATTCCAGGGGTAAAAAGTAATATATCAAATATCTAGTACTGAAAATTGTTAACTCTTTACTAATCACTGCTGATTTCTATAGTTCACTGAGTTATAAGAATTTTAAGCACAAAAAAACTTTATTTAAGTTATAAAAAAAACTTGGAATTCAAAAGAATTCAATCTAAAGGAAAAAATTCAACTCTAATGAACCCATAATTATCTTAAATTCTTAACAAATAAATAAAAAGTCTATATTTTCAACCCTAAAACTTAATTAAGGGGTTTAAACGCAAAATTCTATATATTATAAATTCTGAAATTGTCGAGACTCTGACCAATAAATAAATAAATAAAAATCCAAACAAAACATAAAAAACTAAAAGTAATTTAAACATAAATTTGAAAAACAAAATCGCATTCATTAAATAAAAGGGGGCAAAAACAGGCATTAATGTGTGCAAAGTGGGGGCAAATCCTAAGTTTGTGTGCAATAAATACCAATAAAAGTCATACAACAACACGTTGGAGAGAATATCATCTCTTTTTTAGAAGCCTTTCCTTCCCGACAACCCTTAAAAGCATCAATTTTTTCTGTGGAATTAATGGATAATAAAAAAACAAATTTATACAAAAAAAAGTTATATTATTTAAGAAATCATTATTAACCCAAACATTCGTTTGAAAGCCATTAACAAACCAATAGAAAAGTTTAAAATAAAAGATAAAATTCCAAAAGTGGCCAAAAAGAATTTCAATTTGAGCTCAATTAACTGATCATTAAATAAGGGAGGGGTCAAAACTTGACAATTCTTTTACGATATGGGAAAGGGATGTGTATTATTAGAAGAATCCAAAGAATAGAAAAGTGGATAAAAAAATTACAACAAAAAAAAAAAGAAAACTTTTGTATAAATAGTTTTAAAACAAGGAGTTTATGGGAAAAAGACTGGTTTTGTGAATAGAAAAAAACGGAAGTTTGTACCCTCTATTTGCCCTTGGATTGGGTCCTTTAATAGGTTTTTTCTATTTCTAAGAACTATTTCTAAAACAGTTTGAAATAAACAGTATATTTGTTTGGAATACATACTCTCATAATTGTTATTAACTTTAATAGTTATGGAATTTGTTGGACAGGTAGTCACAGTCAATGATTCGACAGTTGTAGATCCTTGGTCAACTATTATTGTATAGGGAACTGTTGGGGAGAATTAGAATTAAAATAAGTTATAAAAAAATATTCAAAATTTTAAACTAATATTTAAGACATTTTTCAAATGTTAACATAAAAACAATTCAAACAAATCATTCAAATAATGTCAAAAAATATGTTTTGAATTGTATTTAGTTTTAAAACTCGCGTAAAATTTTTTTTCATACAAAAACAAAACAAAACATGTATTTCAGCACTCAATCGACACAAACCTAATTCGGGAGGAATTGAATCATTTGTATCACTATTTTGTTGTTGTATTTCTTCGAACGATTGGTCCCTTCGGTCAGGACTTTGTTGTTCTCCTCTTTCCTTGAGTTGTCGTTCTTTTTCTTCTTTGGCCTTTTTGTTGCGCCGATATGTGTCTGTGTTCTTGGCGTCGAGCTGTGCGTGTCTTTTCTCGGACATAGTCTGTCGTCCGAACCCATCTCTGACAAAGCCCTCGTCGTTCTCATCATTTAATGACAGCTGACTATCACGTGGTGTAGATTCTGGTGGACTATCGCTAACACTAATACCGATCCCCTGATCACTGCCTTCCCTAAGATTAGTATCTCTTTCTATAATTACATCACTTCTGACAACATTAGTGTACTTATCGTAGGCTCTGTTCGAGTCGTGATTTTCACTTAAATAAAACTGTTTTAGAAATGTCTGATTCGATGACTGATTGATCACTGGGTTGTTGGCCGATGAGTGAGTGGACGGAGACGTGTCGTCTGCAGTTGTAGTTGGCTCGGGTGAAGACACACTCTGAGACTCTTCTTTATGTTCTCTATTAAGCACTTGATCACCACTTTTAGGTCTATAAATAACTGTATTATCAGCTGATCTATAGCTACCATAAGTGTCGTCTAATTTATTACTATTTGTTGTACACAACATGTCATGAGTTGTCGTCAAATTCTCTTCAATACACGAGTCATTAGATGTGGCGCTGAGTAGTGAATCATTTCTTTGATGACACGAATTGTTCGACTGTTGCGATGGCATTGACTTTCGGGCGACAGTCAATGTAATGGCATTTGGATTAGCTATGGGTCCCTCACTTTGAATCATAGCCCGTCTCAACGTTTCCATTGCCTGACTGTTAGACATTCCAAGTAATGGAATGCCATTAATGTTAATCAACTGATCGTTTGTCTTAAGTCTGCCGTCTTTAGAGGCGGCGCCGCCGTGAATGACAGACTTGACAAATATGCCTAAATCTGAATGCTGTCCACTACTGGTCGATGTCTTGCCCTTAACACTGACGCCCAGACCCGCAGAGCCCGTGTCGTTCAGAGGTATCTCAAACGTCAATACTTCCCGTTCATTACCAACTGAGGCGACACTTTCGACAGACTTCTCTGCGGGCAGTGGTCTGGGCATCATAGGACTGGGCGACAAATCCAGTTCCTGTCGCGACACAATCAGATCTACTGTCGTTCCCAATGGTATTGTACGCAATATTTTCACGGCTTCTGTTTGTGGTTTACCCGTCATTTCGATTCCGCAAACTTCTAATAATCGATCCCCAGGTCTGAGCCGTCCGTCTTCTACTGCTGCGCCTTTGGGCAGAATATTCTTGATATATATGGGACAGTTGCCACCCGTCGGGTTATCTCTTGTGGTAATACTGAAACCCAGACCTTCACTGCCTTTCTTGAGCTGAATGTGATATTTTTTGCCAATCTTTCGAGTATTGGCCACAACTAAAGCCGTACTAACGGCTGGTTTATAAGTAGACGGAACAGTTGTAGGCGAGACAGTAATGGTGGGCACTGTGGCACTGGTGACGGCAGTGGGCGTCAACTTTTTAGTGGAGGTCACAGTCGCCACTTTGGTTGGCTGAACGGCCCGTTCCTCGCCCTCAACCATACCCTCTACCATCCGGAGCTGTTCGTGTTGTTTCATGACATTCGCTGGTTTTGGCAATACTGGCGGCGGAAATGGTTTCTTAACACCAGTCGAACAGTGATTGTGTCTATCATTTTGATTGTATTTAATTAATTTAAGGCTAATTTCCTCAGATTTAAGCGCATTCCTGAAGATCTGTTGTGCACTTTCGAAGTCGACATCAATAATGGTTTGGCCGTTGATCTCAATAATACTGTCGCCGACATCTAGTCTGCCGTCTCTGTCAATACGACCCTCAGGTTCTATGCCCTGAATAAGTAGACCGTTTCCACAGCTAATGTCATCACTTTCTGGCACCACATGTATGCCCAGAGGACCGGACTCTTTGGCTAAGTTCACTATCACAGTCGGCAACCGGTCCTCACAGTCCTCACAATCACTATTAGACATTACAATAACAATAACATTAAATACGATTTATTTAATTGTTTTTGAGTACAACTGACAGACATTTTTCGAAATCCACTGTTTGTACGCATGCGTTGAATACACTTCTGTACACTTCAGGCCGTTTGCATGTGTGTGGCCTTTCACACACTACTGGCGCCCCCATAGCAAAGCCCGCGCCTTCTAATGCAAATATTTATCGTTTTAATCTAATCTCTGTCGTTGTTTAAAATATCGATTATTTTTCTTTATTACAGCAAATCTTAGTTATTGGATGTTAATCTTGGTAGATTTTGTAAATTATTGTTATAATACATCTAATGCTTACTTTATAACTGTATCATTGCTTTCGTAAACGTTAGCAAGATATTAACCGCCAGAAATAATTGTAATGATTTTTATCATAAAAACTTGTCCAAGCGGAATTATAGAGTTGAATTTCCTTGAAATCTTACTACTATTTGCACTCAGT
>JAQIXY010000224.1:0-10694 GCA_034699165.1 Adoristes ovatus | reverse complement strand
TACCTTTAATACAAGTTTTATGTCTATATGAATGCTATGTTTGGAATTCAAAGAGTTATTCACTTGTTTTATATTATATAAAGACTATTTTATTTATCGATCAGTATTTGAGGAAAAGCTCATATAAAGGCGAATAAATACACAAATAACTCCTATTAATACTCATTCTGAATATTATATTTGAAAATAATTAACTGGATAAAAATCAATGATGGATAAGGGGAGTACCGCCCAAGATAAACTTGGGAAATGGCTAAATTTAAGCTAATTCTTCCAAAATTCTTATTCAAGTATTCTATTAAATTTTTGTAATATTGGCCATTTGTAATAATGCTGCCAGATTATGGAAAAAATGGAAATCTTGTTTTGAGTCTAATTGTTCTTGTGCATAATTAATTGTAGCGGTAACAAGATCATTTTTGTCTACTTTATTTATTTAATAAATCTTAGAGAGTAGTAATATATTTATAAGAATTGTTACTTTCACTAGAATAATACAGGTATACTTAAAGCAGATATTTTTAAACAGGTTCACTTGAAAATATATTATATGCAAACATCTAAAACATATCAGCAAATAATAAAAATTATTAAAATAATATAGTCTTGAGCTAAAAATTTTACCCCTGACATGACTCTGACCTGTTTAATGCTTAAATTATAAAAGAAGTGCTATTGCTATTTATTTATCAATTCGAATTATTCATGATATTTAAAATGAGAATAAAATTAATTTTATTATTTGTTTGGACGACACAAGTATTGTGTAGAGAGCGTATGCAAAGTCAGAATAGTTTTCGAGATTCAAGTTTTGTTTCTGAAGACAATCATGAAATTGATGTCGACATCGATAGTATTTTCGGCCAAAATATAAATAGTATTCAGATAAGTAATACAAAACAAACGGATTTGATTAGAAACAAAAATTGGCAAAACATCTATGGAATAAAGCATTGGACGAGAAACCCGAATCCAATTCATCCCTTCGGAGAAAATATAGACTTTGGAAACGGTAACGGAGGCGTTAACTTTGGACAGGTATGAAAATATATGTAAATTTACAGTAAAGTAATTTGTCTGACGGTAATAGGATTCTGGTAATGGTGTGGGTGGAATTGGTAATCATAATGGAATTGGAGGGGATCTCATAGGTAGTAATGTTGGAAATGGAATGGGTGGAACAGGTAATACCAATGGAATTGGTGGGGCAAATGGTGGTCATTCCGTTGGCAATGGAATCGGAGGAATCGGTAATTTTAGTGGTTTGGGTGGAAATGTTATAAAAGAAAATTCTGCAAATGGTTTGGGAGGTATTGGCGATCATAATGGAAATGGTGGGCGAAATATCGGAAATTCATCTGGATCTGGCATTGGTGGTATAGGCGATTGGAATGGAATCGGTGGTAATAATGCGGGAATTAATTCAAATAATGGAATGGGAGGAAAGGGAAATGGTAATAATTTGTTTCAGACATTAAGTATTTCATAATTATTCTGTTAATTTTTTGATAGTAAACGGTAATGGAGGTGGAAATGTTGGCCATTCATCTGGCAATGGATTTGGAGGCAATGGGAATAACAGTGGCATTGGAGGCAATAATAATGGAGATAATTCTGGTAATGGAAACGGTAATAATGGAAAAACAATTGACAATTCAGGTAATGGGGGTAATAATGTTGGTAATAATTCCGGCAATGGAAAGGGTGGTTCTGGTGATCATAGTGGAAGAGGCGGTAACAATGTTGGAGCTAACTCTGGCAACGGTGACGCTGGAAGTGGTTCTTCAGTAATAAGAAAGAAATCAATTTCACCAATATTTTCAGCATTTAAACCAAAATAATTTACGGAATAGAGTCAAGAGAAAAGACGGTTAAGATATGTGCCGGAAAACAATCATTCCTGGCTAACACAGCATAGCACCAATGGCTACGCTTTCTCCTACATATCTCTTAACCGTCTTTTATATTGAGATCAAGACTCAGATAAATTCATAATTTTTTTTAGAGAAATACCGGTACTTAATTTTTTGCGATGAGAAAATTTCTAAATAATTAGTGAATTGATATGAATTTTAAATCTATAACTTCATTATATCTATCTCTCAGAGATAATTGAATTATTAATTTTTATTAATTATTAATTAATTGTTAATCTATATTGACATTACATAATCAAAACATTGAATAAAACAAATTTGTCTTCATTAGATATCCCAGACTAAATTCAAGTTTTGAGCCACAATTGATTACCCTGTCCAATTTTTCCCATTTTCATTTCTCAGATTTTCTTATTAATAGAATCTTAATTAGAATTAAAGTCAATTGAAATAAATTCTACAAGATGATTCAGAGCCATTCGTGTAAATTATATAACTTATTAAAATTATACTTTTGTTTTCTTCACACAATTATATGTTCATTAAAATTGAGAATAAAAATCTATTTAAGCATATGTTATGTAAAAAACATATAAAAAGTCTATTTAATGACTAAAACATTAAATGTTTGAAAATTAAATAGAAAGGAATGAACTCTTTATATGTGTTTTCGTTAATTAATCTTTTATTAATTACTGTTTCAATATCTTTGGGCCAACAAAACAGTCAGATTTCATCCACTGATGTTAATGTTGGCGATAAAGAATATAACTTTTCAGAAGAAAAAGGTATTCGAGTGCCTATTATTTCGAATATACAAAATATATTGAGACCAACGAAACCAAAAGATGAGAACAATGAAGATATAAAACCGAATCAAAAAAAGAAACCAAACATACCGTCAGATAATGATATCGATGTCAATGACTTCGAAGCTTTATTCTCAGGGAAACCATCGAATTCAGACATTTTCAAACCGGGAAATAATATCGAAGGCGATGAAGAGGAAGACATTTGGGGTAAAGATCCCCACTCTCACAACCAAATATCACCCTGGGCTAATGGGGATACTTATAGACCTGGAAATGCTCAAAATACTAAACCTAACTCTAGGCCATCGAGTATATCATCGCAATGGAGTGACCCGGAGTTGTCGCACTCGGACGACACATATATTGAGAAACCGAGTCGAGAACCCAATACAATACAGCAATGGATGAATGAAAAAAGACCAACAAATCAAAAGCCTCCGCGCCATCCAATTGTAATGGAGGATAATATAGGGGAGGGAAGTAAATATCAATTACCCCATTGGATCGCACAAAATGGCAACAATGAGGTCAAACCGGGTCAAATTAGGCCTCAAAGACCTGATCAAAAACCTATATCTGCAATCAAGCCATCATACGATCCACCGCCTTGGGAAGCACCTGTACTAAATTCTAAGCCAAGTGGTGATGAAGACATTTGGTGGGACAATAACAATAGACCCGATAAAGCGACTACTTTTAAGCCAAAATCTACTAAATCACAATATGACGAGTCGTTTAATCAATGGGAGAACAAACCGCCCGAAAGACCCAAATATAAGCCAAAACCTGAGAAGCCTAATGGTGGAGGTGGAGAGTGGTGGGGAGGAGAACCAGTTAGGCCTGAGTGGGAATCTTATCCAAAACCATCAAAGCCAATACCAGAGATAATAAATAAACCACCACAACGACCATCTAATCCTTGGTCAGAGCCTGAATACAAACCCCCAGTGGGCCCCTCAAAACCTAGACCGGAGCCCATAGCAGAATATAGACCTCCCAACGGTCCACAACACAGACCAAATGCCAATCTACCACCCTGGTGGAATGATAAACCATCGGCTTCGAGACCTCATCCCGAAGCAGAAAGTGAATCAGGCTTTGGAGGTAATATATTCAGTGACAACAGTGGTAATGGTATCGGTGGAATGGGTGATACAAATGGGATTGGAGGGGCGCATATTGGAAACCACAGTGGAAATGGCGAGGGTTTGACTCTTTAATTAGATTGAATTGTGAAATGTTTGCAATATTTTATGATTTCTTTTAATCTAAAAATTATTCATAATTACAAGGGGGTGCTGGCGATTGGAATGGCATAGGAGGTAATATACTACAAGATAACGGAGCCAATGGAGTAGGGGGTGTAGGAAATTCTTCAGGACTCGGAGGCTTTATAATTGGAAACGGCTCTGGGAATGGAAAGGTTAGACCAAATTAAAAATATAATAATTAGACCAAAAATAACTAATAGAAATAATTGATATTAAGGGTGGAGTTGGAAATAATAATGGTATTGGAGGTAATAAAGGGGGCAAAAATTCAGCTAATGGTACGGGGGGTGTTGGCAATAATAATGGTGTCGGTGGTATAATTGTTGGGAATAACAGTGGTAACGGTGTGGGGGGAGTAAATACGCAAAATGGCCCACTACCAAAGTCGAACCACCAATTTGGCCAAGCTCAGACATAGTTGTTTTTTAATTAATTGGTAAAATGTGTAAAAATAACTCAAAATAAAATATCTAAAACTCTTTAACTGTTATTATAGAATTTTAGATTTGAATTTATTTTAAAATTAAGCACAAGTGTTGACAACTTGTAGACATACACTCAATAAGTCATATGTTTTATAACTAAAACAGACTTATTTTGAAGCAATTATTGAGTTCATTGCAGAATAAATGTGTGAATATTTTGAACAAAATATAGAGATTAAGTGATTTGTATAATATTAATCCATTAGGAAGACTATGGGATTCGTTCGACATTTATTTGGATAATTGCCCCATAGTTTACACCAACCGCTTCTGAAAATTAACTTTATTTATGATTCATTCCCAACAAGTGATGGAGAAGGTCGTCGATAACAGTCGGGGGAGGGGGGGGGGCTATTTTGTTATGCCAAAGGCAAGGGGGTACAAGGGAGGTTATGCGTCATAATTTTAAAAAAAATTGCTATTGCCAGTTCTTGCCCAAAGAAGTAATAATTTACATCTCTCTCTCTCTCTCTCTCTCTCTCTCTCTCTCTCTCTCTCTCTCTCTCTCTCTCTCCCCATAGAATATGTTTGTAATAAAATAATAGTTTTAAGAAATAACTTTTATTTTGTTTATTTCGCTATATTTGTTAAATAGAATTAAGACTAAAATACAATAAAAATCAGTGAATTTTTCAAATAGATGCATTTTCCTTTTTTGTCGGAACCTTTTTCCTCTCGGCTTCCACTTCCACGTCATATGAGTCGGGATATAATGGCCACTGTTGTTGTATGGGTTCATCTGGAAAAATACCCGGACTATTAATGTCTTCACTTAAAATATGTGGAGGTCTGGGCCACTCACCAATTAATAACTCATCATCTTTGCTTTCATGGGGTGGACCGACATGTGGTTTAGTCCAGTCCAAGTCGTCGAGTGCATAGATTTCATTATTAATATCTCTATTGCCCTTCACGTCTTCCTCCTCTTCTTCAGGAAAGTAACCAAATCCTGTCATATCGTGAGGCAATTCACTTAAACCTGGAAATGGTTGCAAAACAGGTGAATCACCCTGCTCAATTGCTGGGCCCTGAACAGGCGAATTCTTGAAGTCATATTCTTCGACTAAAATTGTGTTTTTCTGTTCCCTGTCCTCTTCATCCTTGTCAACACTGATTCTATCACCCAATTGCTCGTTTCCACTAATTCTTGAGTTCAATAAGTCCACTTTTTCTTCAACTGGACCTGCAATTATTACGGTAACCAGGCTTAAGACAGTGAAAAGTAACAGTTGCATTATTAATAATCTACAATATGATCGGTTGATTCAAATAATGAATGTGAATATACTTCTATACAATTATTTCGCTTAAATACCGATTATTATTAGCCAATAGGATCACTACAAGTGGTGAAACATATAATTCTGTAGGGGTTATAAACTTTCATAAATGATCAATACAGTAGATAATTTCTATAATTCAAAGTTGATTCTAAAATATAGCATGGAAAATTTTGTTGGTATTTTTAAAGAAAAATAACAATATTATTAGAATTTCCACTGATTTTAAAATATTACTATTATTTACAATATATTATATTAAAATTGGTTGTTATGTTATTATAACAGCACTATATACAGCATTGCATGCTTTAATAAAATAATAACTAAAATCTATTTTTATGTAATATATCATTATATTCAATATGTACATACAAATCATCAAGCCCTTTTCTATTATTAATCAAGTAAATTCTCAGGGAATGGAATTAATTTTGCTGTAAAGTTTCATAAGTAAGATCTTGAACCAATTGAACAATAATCCAATCAGTTGAGATATAGCCAAAATAATAAATTCAGGGGGTTAGCACAAAATTCTTAAATGGCGGACGCTATTCCCATAATTCTTGAAAATTTTAGACCAATTATGCAAATATCAAAGAGAATTTAGCTTATTTATGTAAGAATTTAACACAACTCATCAATTTTTAGCAAATTCAGCAACAATTTCACAGAATTCTGTAAATTCTTGCAAAATGACGCCTTTGGTTCCATTTTCCTCAGTTCTCGTGAGGTGGGTATAGCATAATCGTAGAATAAATTCAAATTATGTACTCCTCTCCGCTTCGACATTTCTGAATATGAGGGTATATTCTGATTGCGCTGCTATTACTTTGTTTACTGGAGACTAAATTCTACCAGAACCTATTATAATTTAGACGTTGAAATACATATATAATTCCCAAAACACACTCTACATATAACTTCATTAAAGATGTGTCTAATCTAAATACTATAGACGATCGGTATATGTTTTTGAGTAATTTCGCAATCAATCGAGAGTATAGACACAATACATGAACTCAAAGCCTATATTTAGTGATCTCTACTGAAATATTTGTGCTAAATCTTAACCCTTTATTGAGTTGGAGAGTTCTAGGTAATCTAGGTTTAATGTCAAACTCGGAATAGTGGTTGTTAATAGTACTAAATTTATCAAAATTTTAATTTTAATTAATTCGTAACAAATTGTTTACAGGATATAATTGATAAGAGAGGTAATGCACGGGATTTTTGATTAAACTTATATCTGAAAAATATTAAATAAACACTTATTATGATGCTTGGTCATATTAAACATATAAGTTAATGATAATGATATGTTGAATTATTTCTGTATACGTGTATTCACAATAATACGAAAATCTTTAAAAATTACAATTCAATGACCCGTTGCTAATAATTTTGATTTTCGATCCGCAGCTGTTCCGAGCGTTTTGTCCGCAAACGTCATTCAATCAATTTAATCCTAAGGTCTATATATAAGTGTAAGTTTGGAATCATTTGCTTAAACTCTAAACTTTTGATTCGTTCAAAAATGAATATTTTGTTCAAAATTTTGTTTTCGGTTTTCTTCTTATATACCATCGAAGCCACAAACCAATTGTTTCGAGCAAATGAAGAGAACAAGGCTTTACCCCTAAAGGGTATATTAATCTTTAGAGTTGACCCCTGAAGGTCAGTAAAAGGTCATTACATCTTATTAACAAATGATTTATTCATTACAGGTGTCAGTGAAGAGAATAACTTGAAAGAAGTGGTGGACTCAAAGTTAGTGCCACCACAACAACGGGCTAAAGAAAGGGGTTGGAATAATTGGGGGTCTAATTCATGGAGTGATGAGTCAGATAGCAATGAGTGGTCGAACGGCAATGAACCGGCACTACTGCCTATACCACAATCGGGTAGACCTGATCATGGAAAGGGATGTTGTGGTGGAAAGTATGGTTGGGGTATACCCAATCTTCCCGAACAGTCCAATAGTTGGTCGTCTGAAAATTCACCCGAAATATTACCCCCACCGCCAGAACCGGAACCCGAACGCAGCGGTTGGGGTGGAGAACAGCATCAATGGCTACCCGAGCAGAGTATGCCTAATGATAGAGAACCCGAACAGGAATGGAATGAAGTGCCGCAATACTGGACTTCTAATAAGGGACAAACTTGTGACTGTTCGAGAAACTTAGGACAAAATTCTTACAATCCTTCGCCACCCCTTAACCTTAATTATCCTTCATATCCATCGGGTCCTAACTATCAGCCAATCAGACCAAATAAGCCCAATCGACAAAATTCTTGGAATTCCTGGGAATCTCTGCCATGGAATTCATTTGAAAGGGGACATAAAGGGAAAGGGATTCCCAAAATAAATGGAGCCGACACTGAAGGGACAGTTGAAGAGGTGAAGAATAAAGCAGATGAACCACAAGAATCACATGAAAATAATAATAACAATAATAATAATAATAATAATAATAATAATAATGAAACCCAAAGTCAAGAAGTAGTGACTGAAGAACAAAAGCAAAATCTAAATATAACTGAAAATAACCTAGCTAATGATGATTCAAAACCCTAAATGCCTCAAATTCTGCATTAGACTAAAACCCAATTTTTCAAATTTATTCATTTGATTAAATACTAAATCACATTTTCTAAATAATTGTATAATTTATTTATTAGTTCAATGAATTGAAATAACACTAAAAATAAAAAAAATTTACACAAAAAGTTTAAAAAATAAAGATCATTATTGTTTTAAATTACTATTAAATTGCTCTAAAATACCATTAATACCTATCGTAAATGCAATGATAACCTCTGCCCCTAGGAAAAATTTTACTAATACCTAGCACCATCCCCTCCAAAAGAAACTACGCCGAAGGCTCCATTTTTATAAGAATAAACAGTATTATGTGAAATTCCTCAAGAATTTGACTAAATTAAAGCAAATTCTTGTAAGCTACTTAAAAATTGTTGAATTCTGTTAAATTAAATTGATTTAAATTTTGTTTAATTTGTCAATTCTATTTCAACCCCCTAACAAAAAATGCAACAAAATCCACAATTATACTGTACCTTCCCTAGACTACTACTCCTCTAAACTCTCTTCAGCTCCCCCTGGCGTTGCGGGCCTTGGCTATCACTGTAAAAATGTTTAAAATTTATTTGATAGCAATTAACAATCTCGATTCTCGAATACTTAAATTATTTGTAAACAATTTTCCAAAAATCTATGTTTTTGTTTTTAGTCCAAAAAAGTATAACAATTTGCTTCTTAACAATTCTAAATAATTCCCTTTATTTGAAGATCTCAAGACTATAAATATTATAATAATTGTTCAGGGTAAATATAATCAATAGCTTAGTACAACGAATAAATTTTAAATTTCAAGTATTTTTAAAAACTTCTCAGATTAATTTTTTTTATTCAATTATACGAATGTGTATTACTAGTTAAATAAAACATTAACAGCTGAACGAGTGGTTAAAATAGGTGTTTGGACATATACCCGGTGTGTTTTTTTTTCATAAAAATCAAAGTTTTTATTTGTTTAAAGTCAAAAAACCTTTAAATATTAGTTCAGAGAATAAAAATGAGAAATATTTTTCTTTTGATTATTTATTTCTTAGTTGTTTTAATTAATACAACAAAAACAAATAGAATTTGGGGTAATTATCCCTTTCCAGTCAATATCGCCAATGGAGGCCAAGGAGGTGTTGTGAAGAGTTTAAAATTAGTTCACTTTAAAATGACTTATTTTATAATTGAATTAATTAAAAACCTATAGGTTGGGGTGGAAATGGAGGGAATGCATCTGGCTCAGGCAACGGTGGTCCTGGAGGTGATGGAGGACCAGGTGGTAATGGTGGCCATGTATGGATTGGAAACCCAGAACTAGACACACAACCAGATGCTGATCCATTGGTTACAGAATCAGAAAATGAGACACAAACTGAAAGTGAAACCCAAACAGAAAGTGAGACCGAAATAGAAGCCGAAACTGAGCCCCAGTCAGACATAGAAACAATCGAACAAATAATAAAAACTACAAAAACATCAAATCACTGGTCAGATTGGGGTAATGTATGGAAGCCCGGAAAGAAACCAACCTGGAAACCCATACCAACACATATGGAACTGGAATTACAGACTAAAAAACCAGAAATTACAGCCGATATAAAATCCGTTGTACCCATAGAGAAACCATGGCTTAAACCGGCGCCGAGACCTTCACCACCACCAGGAGTATTGACAATGAAACCAGAATTAAGACCTTCGGTCAGACCTCAAAACAAGCCTTTAAATAAATTGACAAAAACTTAGGAAATTCTATTTGAATCCTAAGGTTATTTAAGTATAGATTTTGTTTTCCGAACACATTATTTTGGAATTCTGAAACATTGATTTCATTGAATTAAATTAATTGCAATTATAAATTAAAGTCAATAAATAAGAAATGCTTATTTTTGAATTTGATTGTCAGACAATTTTATTTGATACTCATTTGGTCAATTATTGCCAATTTTCGTCAAATTCTTAAAGAATTCACCAAATAATAGCTAAATTCTACAAAATTATTGCATAATTGGTAGAAATTCGGTGACATTACATCATTTTGAAGCAAATTCGGGGAAAATAAGTCGATTTCCCGCCATTTTACCCCTACCTGGACCCCACTAGACTCTCGCCAAAAGGTATACCCCTTGCGTGGAACATCCCTGATTTACATGGGTTGTGCAGACACTGGTAGTACACCACATGATATCGGCAGTATTTGTTAATCGTGTTCGTATAGTCTCTATAATTATAATTATTTTGTTCACTAAATATCCGGGATGTCGAAGGTCCTCGACGTCAGGTGGGGGGTAAACTTTTTGGCGGAGCCTAGAGGGGGTCCAGCCCGGGTAAAATGGCGGATTTTGCCAAATTTTTGGCTAGGGGGGTCTAGCCCGGACCAAAATGGCG
>JAQIXY010000223.1:0-10709 GCA_034699165.1 Adoristes ovatus | reverse complement strand
CCCCCCCCTAGCCAAAAATTTGGCAAAATCCGCCATTTTACCCAAGCTGGACCCCCCCTAGGCTCCGCCAAAAAGTTTACCCCCCACCTGACGTCGAGGACCTTCGACATCCCTGATTACAACATTTGAAAGTCGACGAAAGCTATCGATAATTAAGTTTGTATTCAAAGCTATACAGTGAAGCAAAATGCTATACTCGGCTTTTAATATTCCTAACGATTAGAAAAACTTATTCAAATATTTTTATGATAAATTCAAGCTATTTGAGTAATTTAATTTATACAGTTGAATTATGAGTAAGAAGAGTTTTTTCGAGGGGGTTTTAATTTTTCAATTGCTAACTCAATTATAATTATTCTGAATTTGAAAGAGCTGTTCATATTCATAGTAAATAAGGCAAAATAATCAGATTTAGTCCTAATATTTTATTTTAAATATCAGATATATAAATATTATACATTAATTCACTTTCACACCTGATTCTAACTAATTTGAGAATTTATTAAACTCTAAAACTTCTCGATATATACCTATGCTTCTCAACAGCATTTCAAGTTTGGTTTAGTCTATATTCCCACCTATGTTTGTCGAAATACCCCCTCCTATACCACTCCCAGACCTGAATTATATATATATTTTTATTTTATAATATTTAACACCCCCTCCTATACCACTCCCAGACCTGAATTATATATATATATTTTTATTTTATAATATTTAATACCCCCTCCTATACCACTCCCAGACCTGAATTTTATATATATTTTTATTTTATAATGTTTAATACCCCCTCCTATACCACTCCCAGACCTGAATTTTATATATATTTTTATTTTATAATATTTAATACCCCCTCCTATACCCCTCCCAAACCTGAATTTTAAACTAAATATATATTAATTATAACTCTTATACCCCAAACCCTCTTATGTTTAAATTTTCATACCAACGATATTGTCTTTATATTGAGTTGATTCCTGTGTATCGTCTTATGTGTTCTCTATTATATCTCTTTCGCCGCAAATTTCTTTTAATTATTATTACAATTAATAAAATAAATCTTAAAATTGAAACAATTTTACAAAACAAAAGAAATTGTTTTATAGCAAACAGACGACAACATCAATAATAATATTTAATTTATATTTGCTATTAATTCATGATTATGACCTATAATTCTGAATTATAAAGAAAATTATTTTTATATCCTATTTTACAGTTTTATAAAATTCTAAAATAAGCACGGATAATTTTACTTACTTTAGATATTGAACCTTATCATTGTGCTTATAAACTAAAATGCTAAACCAGTAGTTGAGAAGCTAAGCATAATATGAACAATTAATTTAGTATTGATTAAAATCTTATATTTAAAAGAATGATGTGACTCACTCACTCACACTGTGTTGACACATTGTTGAACAAAAATATAGGCTTAAAATTTAAAAATCATAACATTTTAATTTTTAAAAGTATTGTTGTCTGAGTTTGAATAAAAATATGATTTAACAATACTTTTCTTATAGAGCAGGGAATAGTGCAACTGAATGAAAATAAAATGTTCAGGGGTAATGGGAAGTTTAATAATTCGCCGGTCCCCTAGTAAATTATTGAATATAATGCGTCAAAATCATAATATACAATGTATATAGCGATGGTCATTTACGAACGCTTCCTTTTATTCGATTCAATTGCACATTTTGACAAAATGTAAAGAGAATTTCATGAATTGAATGCTAATTCACTCACAAATTTAGTAAAATTAGATTATTATCGGTTTAGACAGAGATATTATTTTTTAAAAATCAGTCACATGTTTATACTTATCAGGGATCGCCAAAGGAGGGTCAGCTACCCTTCGGCATTTTGGCAGGAGCGACTATACAGGGCCTGTTTTTTTGCCGGCGAGGTACCCCCCCCCCCCCCCCCCAGGAAAAAATTCTCAAATATTACGTCGGCCCAAAAGCCAGGGGGAATTCTCCAAATTTTTCTAATCAGGGATTTATGCTATTCCCTCCCTTTGGTGACCCCTTCCCTTTGGAATCAATAGTACATTATTATACTATAATAGAGTTTATAAAATTGTTTTTAATAATTATATTTTTACTTTATTTTTAAGAATAATGTTTTGATTTATAAACATTTAGTTTTCCAATGAGTCAATTGGTTAAGAAGTTATGCATTCCTTCATTGGGTTCCTCTGTATTGAGTTATACGGGAAAAGAGTTGGGCTGTCATGCAGTGGAGAAATTTGTTCATAAACTCAAAACTAAAAGTATGTATTCCTATACCGAATATTATATATTTTGTTTGATTTCTAAATACAAACACTCAATTTTATAGACAATTTGGATTCACTGAAAGTCCACTGTTTTCGTGCGATTTTGGAATCACTTATTGATAAATACAATCCAAATATGAGACACAAAGCTATGAAAAGTGTTAGAATTGACGAACAAATGAATTTCGCCCAATATTTCCATAAAGCAGTTAAAGGTTCAGATATTGTCATAAATGAAGACGAATTGGACTCTAGTTTTGTCAGCAAATGTTTGGAACATCAGAAAAAAGTTATAATCTTTTATTCGCTGCGACTATTGATCGCACCATTAATAGAATCATTAATTTTATTGGATTTTATAAATTTGTTAAAAGAGGAGAATATCGGTTCATCTCTTTTCCCTTTGTTTGATCCAATTCTTTCGCCGCGAAATAATGTATTGATTGCTATAAAACAAGAGACCAATAAAACGAATAATTTTTAGTATTTCTCTTAAGCCCTGACTATTTTATTTGATATTTAAAGTACATTAACTACTGTAGAATAAAGTCGGTGTTGTGTAGACCTGAATGTGAGCACAACTGCACTCTTAATCTCTTTGTATTAAAGCGAATAAAACCGATAACTGAAGTGACAGTCAGTGAAACAGTGCCTGATTTTGACTTAGACTATGAAACATCACTTTTGTTGCATTCAATTACTACACGAGAACTCCATTTAAAACATATGGAAATATTCACAGATTGAGACTAAATATAAGAGATTTGGAGTGATAGAGGGCAGAGATAGTGGGGAACGACAAGATTTAGTTGATTTCTTTGAGGACATGGCTTTAAAATGTCAGAAGTGGACCAGAAATATGAAAGTCAGCGCATCTAACGCATGACCGACCACTAAATGCCATCTGATATACCCCTACTTTGATCATAACTAACGGTTAACAATCGAACCCACAATAAAATTAATTATATTCTTAGTTCGACTCTATTCACAACAAATGACAGCTTATTTGTGAGTTTGCTTTTCATCACAAAATATTTCACTTTCTTTTACAGCTAATCATGAAATATACCGGTTCTCTACACCAACTCTACTCATATTATGAGTTCTATAAAATCACAAGATATTCATAAAACACTTCCCAAACATTGAAATTCATATTTGATTTAATATATTTTGATTTAAAATTGTATAAAAATATTATTTATATAAATAAATAAGTTTATATACTTCGAAAAATTGGCAAAACATTGTTTATGCTTGCTAATTTGGGCTAATTTGGTAAAGTCTTAATAACAGTTTGGTCAGAATAGGTGATGAAAAAAGTTTTTGCGGGTTTTAAAAGTCCGGTATAGTTCATGTCTAACTGTAGAACAAAACTAAAAGCGAGTATTAAATGCAGATAAAGTGACGTTTATTTCTATTCTTCGCTGACAACTTTTAAAACACTAGTAGGGGATCAACAAGTGCTTTGATTCCCATCACTTCTCCTATGGATTATATACGACTAGTTTTCATAGAGCGTCAAATCAAAGTTAGAGAAACATTCGATTCAAACGACTCTATAATGCAATTCGAGATAACTTCTGAAAAATAAAAGTTTTTAAAAATTATATTAAAATTATGTCTCATTCGAAGCCAGAAATAAATAGCCAGTTGTGCCGCGTTTGTGGTGATCGGGCTTCAGGTTTGTTGAAATTTATATTAATTATTTGCAAAATTTGTTTAAATCTAATGACAGGTCGACACTATGGGGTAATTAGTTGTGACGGCTGTCGGGGTTTTTTCAAGCGAAGTGTTCGCCGCAACTTAATCTACTCGTGCAAAGAAAGTGGTGTTTGTTTTATTGATGTCTCCACAAGAAATCAGTGTCAATACTGTCGGTTCCAGAAATGTATTGCAGGTATAATTGCGCCAATAGTTTATTTATACATTGAATCATAAGTTTGGTTTGATTTTTATATGCAGTCAATATGAAAAGAGAGGGTAAATATTTGCTTCAATTTAAGTCAATACTGTTCACTGATGTTCTAAAATAAAACTGTTTTTTGTGTAAACTTTGCCTCATTTTATACGTAAACATATTTTTGTGACACTTTTCCACTTTAAAGCCGTACAACACGAGAGAATTAATTGCAATCCAAACAACAGAAGTGATGCCAAGAGTTCACGATTTCTAACTAAAGGATCTGCAGATAAAAGAAATTCACCCAAAATATGCGTTCGAACTACTCATTCCAATAGTCAGAGCTTGAATAACAATCCAGTAGTGGCCGACTCGACCACATCTCCCCTATGTATTGGCCCTCACTTTGTTCCCAATTCTATTTCTCATTCGTCATCTTCATCGCAATGGAACACAAGTTTATCGCCCGTCTATTCTCCAAATTACTATACAATAACATCAAACACTTTCACGCAAATGACTCGAATTATATTTAGCACAGGTATGTCAAGTTTATATGCCTATCAATTCAAAGTACGGACAAAATTTTATGAATTGTGATGTTTAGAAATGACCATACGTATAGCCAGTGATTACCGAATTCTTCCAGTTAAGACGCCATGGCGTCTTATGTCACGGGTCCCTAACTCGGGTATACTTCAAAATAGCATGGTGTGTTACCTAGGTAGTACGCCACCCCTTCTTAGAGACTGAGATATGACGCCATTTCGTAATATTTCATATTAATAGAAATGAATACATTCATTTATCAATTTAATTACTAATAAGCTGTATTGGGAATGGCTCTCGATAACAGAAGGATGGGGATGTATTTTTTCTCAAGAGCCCAGGGTTGGGGATATTGTGTCACAATTTGGCCAATATATTTTGCCATGGAGATTTTTGAAATCAACATTTCTATAGAATTGCACAGTATTTAGGATTATTCTGCAAGAATTCAACAGAATTAATCAATTTTTAGGATTATTTCAATTTAATTTTTACAGTTTTATTTAAACTTTTGACTCGTTATTTTAGTCAAAACTGGGTGTCGTGTTACCTAGGTAGTACGCCACCCTCTCTAACAAATTGAGATAATACACCATGGCGTCTTAACTGGAAGAATTCGGTATCTATCGCCAATCTCTGTGTCAGATTAGTGTCCACACTATAGTATTCAAGATATTTAAACATATAATGTATAAATTGAAAATCTTCATCAACTATTATATGCCTTTTATTTGGGCATTTAGATTAATTAGCTCACAAACAATCGTTAGTACTGCAATTTTCTTTATTTTTAATCAGGGATTCATAAGTTCAGAATTATATGAGTTATTATTTTGGCAACAGTCAAATGGGTATCTTGCCAATTTTGGCCAGGATGATACATGGTCATGAAATATTGCAGTTAACAGAATTCAATCAATGTTGAAAGGATTCAATAGGATTTGGTAATAATTGACAATAGTTGCGAGATCTTATAAATAAATATATATATATATATAAAAACTCGCAGAATATTGCAAAAATAGTCATATTTGCCATTTGCGTCAAAGTGGCAATGCAACTTGTGCAAGTGCTATATCGATAGAGCCTATAGGCCAAAATCCAATATCAAAATCATATCTTATATATAAACTAAAATTGAAGCAATGTTTTAACTCCTGTTCTGGGGAAAATTGAACTTTGAATATTTTTTTGTGCCTAATATTCCCCGGGTCTACAATTTTAACATACTCCTGTTGATAGTAAAGAAGGTACCTGTTTACTCCCGTTGATAAAATATAATATTCATTTGGCGGTCCATTTTATGCTATAACTATCAATGGCTTGATTACCATTGATAATAGAGGTAAAATTGACTATTGTTCAGTTGATAATAATTCACATCTGAGTTCATACTTTCTAATATGAATTAACAATAAAGAGATATGGCAAATTTACCGCTATTTGTAAATACTGTATTAAGTTATAAATATTAGGTCAGATTCTCTATAAATTCTCGGAAAAGTATACTTTTACCAATTTTCATTGAATACTACAAAATTAATTATAATCATTGGAATTCTGTTAAACTCCAGTATTTTTGATCAAATTTTGGAAAATATGTCGATTAATCGCTTGTCTACTCCTTAGACCAGTATTGCCAAAAGTGTAGCTTATAAGTTACCGTGTTACTCTGTTGCCGCTAAGCTATAGTAAACAAGAAGTAATCGGCAATCAATGGCTGTTAATTATCCCCCTGTCGTTATGGGACTTCTAATTTCATAATATTTTTGTTCGATCTCAACGACAATTTTTATTTCTTTTATAAATAAATTTGTAATAAATATAAATTAAAAACTTGTCGTTTCTCTAGTGACTATTTGTCGCCTATTTCTTATTTAAAATACTGAATTGTTGTTATAGTTCATTGGGCACTGAGCATTCCTGCCTTCCAAGCCCTGTCCCGGAGTGATCAGAAGTTGTTATTAGAGGAGACGTTAAATGAATTGTTGATTCTGACAGTAATGCAACAAACGATTGGATTAAACACTACTCAAACGAATTATACGTTTTTGGTTTTGAATAACTATTTTACAAATAGTATAGAACAGCAAAAGCTGTCGGATTTGATTAATTACATTCAAAGTCTACAACTCAATCAAATTGAATTCACTTGTCTTAAAGTATTGCTTCTGTTCAGACCCGGCAAGTATTGCATTCAATACTTGCAATAATTCAACATTTTTTGACATTTATTACATTCATATCAATAGCCATATAGTAATCAATTTTATTCAAACTTTAATTGAATTTGATTTTCAATTAATTGTTTATAGAATGTAGTGGTCTATCAAATGGAGAGCACATCAGTTCAATGCAAGACGAGGCACAGATACTTCTGTTCGAACAAATACAACAGAGGATAACAAGTCCGGCTTCGACTCCAACTTCATTAACACTTCGATTCGGACGCCTTCTCCTCCTCTTATCAGCTCTAAAGCGTCTCAATAGAACTTATTTTCCTACTATTCATAACAGTTTATTGGGTTTAGCACTCAATCAATTGGCTCTTTAGCTGCCCTTTACTCAACTCTACTCTTCTCTATTGTATTACACACTTTCGACTTCGATAGTCATCCTTTTGGTTAATACAGACTATTGTCGTGTAAATCATATTATTAGTAAAATACTATCAATAATAACATATCTGTTGTATTGAATTTGTTTGATATTCTGTTAATGAAATTTCCAATTATTTGTCTCTAATTGTATGAAAATGTTTATTAACTTTAAGGCAAATTAAAAACAGATTCAAATGATATAATCAATGATTTATATTCTATTACTTATACATTAATTACTAATCATTTGAATCCAATGGTCAGACAAGTAGTGGACGAAATGCGTTAATGTTTGGATCGATTTTATATGCCTTTAAGCTATAATTCAAAATAAATCTTATTTGTAATAAAAGTAATGCAAAGGTTGTGTCCATTGAATCCAATAAAATAACTGAATTCTAGACAAGTGTTTATCAATAATTATTTTAAGATTAATGTGTGTGTGTGTGACCGGCCAAAATCACAGGGGGGGGGGGGGGTATCTATACTTTAATAAAACTCTCTCTCTCTCCCCCCCTCTCTCTCTCTCTCTCTCTCTCTCTCGGCCCCTAGATCTCAGGCCAAACTACAAGAGCTAGAGTGTTGACTTAGAGAGTGAATTTGTAGACAAAGAACAGATGTTCAATATGCAGAAGAAATAATGAAAATCGAATTGCTAGTTTAGATTCAACAAAGTTGTTCAAATATCGGTCAGACTGGAGATAACATTGACAATTGGTGTTTAATATTAGTGACAATACTTTTGTTCAGGGGAGCTGAGTGAAAATAATAGGTTCAGATATGAGGACAGGGGTCACCATGGTCAGAAGTGGGAATATAGAGGCTTACGTTTTCAAAATTTCTCTCAAAACACTATGGTGGTAAAAAATCCCTTGGTCCCCCTTTGCTATTTTATTATCAATTTGAAAATCTGCACAAAATCTAGGGTGAATACCTCGAAATTTTCAGATCAGCGGAGGAATTCGGGACATTCCCCTCCCCTTGGTGCTCCCAGTGCTAGGGTAAGATCGCCGGTTCCCTAGTTATCATATAATACATTGATTCGACGTAGTATTTAACGAGGAGATCAATTATGAAATTAAAAATTATTTATCTAAAATAATTTTCGAGTTACTCGACATATAAACAGTTTTTGAACTATATTTGAACAACTTTGTTGAATCATAGAATCTAAACTAGCAATTCGATTTTAATAATTTCTTCTGCATATTGAACATGGGTTCTTTGTCTACAAATTCACTCTCTAAGTCAACACTCTAGCTCTTGTAGTTTGGCCTTTGACCAAGGGGTCTGAGATGGTCCTGATATTCAGTTGATCACGTGATCAAAAATTCTTGATAAGGAATTTCAGGAAAAATCGCACACTCTGTTATACATTTTACAGAATCAAATTATCTCTTACCATTTAAAAGTTATTCAAAAAATAAAACGGCTCAGATTAACTGAACGCCTTATTATTTCATCCTTTGATTAATATTTGGTGCATTGAATCCAATCATATTTTATTGTAATCGTAGGAAAAGTTTGATAAAGATTCTCTTAAATCCAACCGAATTTGAATTTAACTTATTTTCACTTAATAATAGATTTGTGAAATTTTTTAATAATTTATTTTATTTTTATTCTAAAATTTGATTAAAATTAAAAATATTTTTAAGAAAGTAAAACATTTGAGTCACTAATAGAATTCAAATTAAATATAAAACTTCAGACTTTACGGAACACTTGATATCTAAGACATTGTGAAGAATGGCTCTATTGTTTGATCCGTTATATCCAATTCAAGTCCAGTATAGAGTCTCGCAATCGATTTGGGAATTATTTGAAATACATTTTTGGCAATTATTGTTCAAAACTCAGAGCAAAACCAAATCGTTCTCCAATTTGCAGTACAGATACGAAAAGGTATGTTATTCTTGACATTAGACACGAATCTTATGTTTAGCTACTTTTATACTAAATTATTCTTATATTTTACAGAATCGTTGCGACGGAAAGGCTTTCATATTTATGGCAATCATTTTCGCCATCACTTATGGCATATTATGGGTTCAGAAGCGAATTCAAGTGAAGACAAATGAAGTGAATATACGACGAGAACCAGTTCAGCAAAATGATAACACCAATGATGGCAATCATCAACAGAATGGGGGCAACAGTGCAGCCATTGATGGCAGACAATAGATTATTAAGAAACCGAAAACAATTCTGACAAAAATCAATTGACTTTCAATTATAACTGAGTTAACCATTAATTTAGATTTCATTACAAATCCAAAACTTATTTGAAATAAAATCGCAAAATGTATTAAATTAAACCCATTTTATAACTTTTAATACGGACTAAATATAAATAAGCTTTTTTAGTGTAAAATAACTTTTATTTCAATTTCAATTCTAGTGAGTAAATGATTGATTGATAGTGTTTTAATTTAATAAATAATCTGATAAAATATATATAACGGGAGATGTTTTTGCAGATGAGGCCCAATATATCACAAATACTGTAAATCATATATCGATCCGAACATTCAATTGTGTCTAAGCGTCGCCTAATGTACCCCCTTTTCTATAACCAGAATTGGCGTAAAGTTTTTCATTCAGTTCACTAATAGCCATAATTATAACCCCTCTGTCCCCATCACTCAGTCTTTCAATTTTATGCCCCTTTTCTTCTAAATTACATAAAATCTTTTTTTTTGGAAACAGTTTTCATAAATAATTTTTGGCGGGAAATAACTGGCCATAAATCGATTGTTTGATATCCAAACCTAACCGAAGACACAGCAGTTGTGATCTTTTGTCTCTGTATCGTTAGTTTGATCGGTGAATACTATTGGACACATAGAGGACAGGATGTATGTCATTACTAATTATAACTTATTAGAATTTGGCTAAATTTAATGTAAATTCTTGCAGAATTGTTTGAGAATTGATAAATTCTGTTAAATTATCGCAGAATTGACCTAAATCCTGTGCAATTCTATGAAAATATCGATTGAAAAATACGTCACCATCAAAATTTCGAGAAAATACGTTATATTACCCCACCCCACCCAATACTATCGTCAAATAATACCCCCTTCCTCTATCGTCGTTGACCATGGACATCACAGTAATAAACTCTCTCAAATCATGCGACGAGTATCTCAAACTCCATTCTCAAACCTAGGTAATTCATGAATTTTGAAGACAGGGAAAATGAATCGTTACGTACCCTAACCCCCACTCCCCCCATCTCGGCTCAAAACAGACAAAACAATATATACGTTAAACCAGTGATGCCCAAGGGGGGGTCCAGGCCGGAATACCCCCCTGGCAAAAAAATTTATAATCGCCTACCCCCCCCCCCCCCCAGCGAAGAGCGGTACCC
>JAQIXY010000222.1:0-10715 GCA_034699165.1 Adoristes ovatus | reverse complement strand
ATAAGAATAAATAATAAGATTGAAAAAGATATCAATTTATAATCTAATTTATTCTTGAAATGTATGCTATAATCCAATAAAAATTCATTTAACAACTTATTTCTCAAATAATTTGTAAACCAATTCATTACAATGTTTTCAATTTAAGCATTCTTTAGATGTCTTCTTAAAAAAAAATATTAAACTATTTATTCAATTGTGTGAAACAATTCTTTATTCTTTTATTTTTCATTTTTGAAATAACCTAAAAGTTTGTGAAATCGTTTTTCTTTTATCATAAATTTATATAAACTTTTTATTTTTATTTTTTTGCTGAAGAGTTAGGAAAAAATTATTTCACTATTTTTTTCTGCCATAAGATTTCAAATCTTAAAAGATATGCAAATTTATTCAAATTTTGTGTGAATTTCTTACACTGAATATAAAGATGTGAAAACATTTTTTTCTTCTTTTATACACTAAACCCATATATCAAATGCATGACATCTGACAATAATAATTGTTGAACTGACGCAAACTCTTTTCCCCTTATATTTTCATTTAGATTCATAGGAATTATTTAATACATAATTTTTCAAAAAATAAAGATATATTTTTTCGATATAAGTGATGCACAGAAGCAAAAGCAAGTGATAGGAATAAAAAGAGATATTCACAAAATTTCATTCCAAGAATACATAAATCATCAAAAAATATTCATTAATTATAAGACATAGCAATAGAGAAATATTGTTTTGTGAGTCAAATGGTTTTGTCATTATTTTTTGCTTTAAATTATTGTTTCTATTCAATGATTCATTATTCCTGTGCCTTAATTATCAACACCATTAGTAAAATCGAATAAATTAGTCAATAGTTTGACGGTTTTTGTTGGAATAAATATACAGATCCTGTCCTAAATAGTTAAGTCTTAATAATCAATAGCACAAAACATTAAGACCCAAATGAAAATATCTTTAAGTTTGACTCAATGCTCACTTGACTCGATTGAAGCATTTTTACAGTGTTTTGATATACAAAAGCTTAATATTCTATTATTTTTCATATATTATAAAATAAATAAATATGTTGGATCATTTTTGTTTGAAATAGAATAAAAGATGGTAATTTTAATAAATATCCCCTTTCATTGAATGTACACTTCCTGATGACACTAAACCAAAAATATTCTCTATCTTCAAAAGCTTAGCCAACACTGGAAATAATCAAATGAATTGCTGAACAGTTCGGTCGCTAAATACACGAGACATCGATTTTTTGTCGATAAAATCTTTTGATGAATAAAACATAAGAAAATAATTGATTCCAATATTTATATAAAAGTCATGTTAAATATAAAAAGGATCTGTATTTGGAGTAACATTTGAAGGATATGTTTGATTTTATTCTATCAAATGTTTTAAAAATTATTTATTTTTATGTAAAATAAGTGCCAAACCCTACAACACTCTAATTTACATTTAGACTGTGAAATGTCAAAAATAAATGGTTTGCAAAATATAAAGATTGCAATTAAAGAATAAATATATCAAACAGTTTATCGAGTGATTGACTAATTGTGTAAAATTCAATTCAAGTAATCTTTAATTCATTGAATCACTTCTTCTTATTTTACTTATACTCTATTTAACGCTGAGTTTAATCAAATGTTTTGATCAGACATTTCATTCATATTTTTTTTATTTGTTTGAATAAATGGTTTAAAGAGAGAAAAAATTGTTTTTCAAAACTATTTTTTGCATAACATATAAAACAAGTTTTTATAAACTGATAAAACATTTTTTTCTCCTTTTTTTTGCTTAAAATTTTTCAGATTATTTCCATTTCTCTTATCTTAAGTTTAATGGAATTTTAATTGAAATTTTTGCAAAAAACTAACAAAAAATGTATTTTCTATTCCTTTGTATTAATTATTTCAAAAATATTTTTGTTTCAAAATCAAAATTCTCAGAAATAAATTCAAAGATTTAATTATTCTTTTTGAGTAAATTCTGGTTTTATTTAATCAAAAGTTAGAGAATATAAAACAAAACTTTTATAATTAGTTTATATTTGCAATAATATTATTAAATTCTTTTGTTTTTAAATCTTTTATTACTCGGATTGTCAGCAAAACACATAAATTCTGGGTTTTATAAGCTTTCTTTATATCTCCAGTGACTTAATTAAAAAAAAGAAAAATATAAATTCAGTCAAATTAGTCTACAATTCAGGGATGACCAGGGTGAAAAAGGGAGAAAATATTTTATGAGGAATATAACACATATTTAACTTTGTCCATGCTACAGTTCAAAAGTTATAAATAAATTAACTCCTTTAACAGAATCGAGGGGAAGGGTCACAGTTTGCCTGAAATATGCTACCAGACTAGAATTTAAACCAGTATGACCTTTGGAGAAACTGGGATAAAACAGCATCTTGGATACAATATTTATAAAATTTGTAATATTCTGTGGATTTCGATCGATTTACTTAAATTAATTCAATCGAGCTCTGTGTAATTCTGTAAAATTGTTTGTCTTAAATTATCCCTGAACAACATTAACTTTTTAATTAAGCCCGGAATACACCCTCCGACAGAAAATGGCGCAATAGGCGCCATTTATACCAGCATTTGCATAATTCTGTGAAAAGCTTTATTCTGCTAACTCTTCCAGAATTAGACTAAATTCTGATTAATTCTATATAAATGTAAATGTGGATTTCAAAATACTCCCCCTCCCCATATTACCTTATGAAATCGACAAAATTATGAAGCAATACCCCACTGTTCTCTCTGGGTTCTCACCCCCTGATGTCGAGGACCTTCCCAGTCATTGCTTTTAACTAAATATCTACAGATTCTCCATAAACTTATAGGAAATGTTTATTTTTGTGTGAAAATCCATTATAAGCATAATTATTTAGCTAATACTACCCTGGGTACCCTCAATTTAATTTTGATATTTTTTAAAGGCTATCTCTAAAAACAAATTAGATCTAACAGAAAAAAATGTTATTTACTTCAAAATAGTATTACTTTCGGGAAAAAACTAATTCCAACAAAATTAATGATTCATTAATTGCGTTTAGTATTGATTTCTAACGACGAGAATAAAACAAAAACTTTTTTAATCTAATGAAACAAAACAAAAAATACTACTAAAAGAGAAAATTCATTTGCTCTGAGATTAAAGATTTAAATGAAAAGCAGTAATAATAAACACAATATGAGAAAAGCCTTTTCGTTAATGAATTATTCATCCGATTCTTTGGGATAAAAAAAACAATATCAGAATCAGTGGAAACACACAATTGAACAGAAAATTATGCGAAATGTTCTTAAGAACAAAAGCCCAGAAAGGAATAGAGGAAATCGTAAAATGAAATGAAATGGAAGGCAAACAGGAGTAGAAAAAAATAAAATAAAAGTATAAATTGTTAGAAATACACAAAAAACATAATAAGTTATAATAAAAATTTAGTAGGAGTTGAGAGCACTGGGAAATGCAATGATGAAGAGAGATGTGAAACAATAGGAGAGTTTTTCAAACAATTTTATGTTTTTTAGGTTATTAGTCGAGTGGAGTGTAATTTTCAAACAGAATCTATCATTTTCTATGTGTACAGTAATGCATGTGTGCAATGAATGAACGAATGAATGGAAGAAATAATAATAAAAAACATTGAATTAATATTTTATAAACAAATATCGAGAGATTATATAATATATTCTGTATTCTCCGCTCTAATCGTAAAACTCATTAAAAATATATGAAAATTCATATAATCTTTTAGTGAGTGAACAGTGGTTTAGAAATTATATTTCATCACAAATTCATTTTCACACCGGTATATGTTGTGTATGTTATGTATGAAACAAATGTATTAGATATGCAGCTGAAGGATATATATATTTTTATATTAATATTTATTAGTAAGGAGTGTAAAGTTAGCCCAAACATAGAGCTAACTGTGCCGTTAAGTCAGTGGAGAGCTTAAGAGTAGAATTTATTTTATGCTAATCTTTACTTCAGATACAAATCGTTTTTGGAAACTAATGATTGGATATATTGTAATCTGCAGTTTGTGTTTAATAGTGAACAGTACTGTTCAGAATAACAGTAGCCCTGAATAATACTAAATTAGAGCTAAGGTTTATGTAATATCAGAGGGAGTTTTCAATGTTTCCAAATTGTGCTGAACTGATACACAAAATTCTCTGCCTGTGTTCCAACAGTGCATTAGTTATTAAAGTCAGCGATGCATTAATTCTATTGGACTCTCCTTTTATTACTTACGGTTACCAACAAATGCTCTCAACTGTTATGTTTGTGTTGTGTTTGAAGGCATTAATTGCAAACTATTGCATGAATTCTACTCATAAGCGATGCATGAATTTCATAGTGTGTTTGGACTCTAGTTTTTCAGCTACTCTTCATCACTACTGTTAGTCTGTCGCATGTCATATGTGTGTATACACACAAACACATATCAAAGTCTTGTACACAAAACAAGAGAATACAATATAACGGAGAGAATAAAAGTTGATATCGAGATCACAGAATGAGGCAGACGTACAGACATACAGATGTAAAATGATTAGTGGATAAGGCGTTCTAATCAATAATCAAAAAGTCCATAATATTGTATGCGTGCGAGAGAGTGGCACTGATGCTCCCGTACAGAGGGACCATTCACTCCATCCGGTCCTCTCACACATACATACACACTAACAGTAGCACAGGTGCTGTCAAGGGCTGACAGACCCGATGGTACAGCCGCTACTCATTTGATCGCTAGTATTATTGAATTAGTCCTCTATATTGTGTAAAACTGTATTATATTATTGATATTTATAGCGAATGGTTTGCGAGAATTGTATTTAAAGGTATATTCCTTTTATTGGCTGTTGTGTGCGATTGTGGACGAGTCGATAGGATTGAGTTGAGGCCAGCGCTCGCACACTCTGTGTATGTATGGGAAGACTAGAACTCAGAACTAAACACTAATACCACACGATTCTCAGCTTTATATGTGCGTCAAAACAGGCACAGCATTCACAACACTCTCATTCTATTGCTCTGCACTCTAACTGCAGAGCACAGAGTATAACAGTTCAGTCAACTGATAGTCAGTGTGTGAGAGCGCACGAGAAGAGAGAGTACACTAACTATTGTGAAGTAAATGCAGAATATATGGAATACACAGCTTATGTATGTTTAAACACGAGATGCTTAACAAACTTTTTTTTAAGTATTTTAATCATTTGTGGTATAAAAAAAAGTTAATTTAATTTAAAAAATAGAAGTTTTTCAAACAAATTAAACTAATTTCAAGTGATTTTCTGTTTGAACTGTTTTTCTACATTGAATTCTATTTTTGTTTTTTGCTGTGAATTTAGTTTTTCTTCTTGTCTTCGATATAAAAGTTTTTTAGTGTTTACAAGAAGTGATAATTTATCTCTTCTTCTGCTCGACTCTAACGATGAGTAATTCATTGACAAGTCGTTCGTCAGTTCGGAGCCATAACTATCACAACTCGAGTAAAATATATGCGAATACTACTCATCACAACCACAATCACAATCATCGCAATCATACACTACAACCACAACTAATACATCCAATAATAAGAGATTCCAAACAAATGTTCTTAAATAGAGAACTGCCACCCATTCCCACACAAATGGCCGGCAAACGAAAGCACGAACCACTTCCACCGCCGCCTCCGCCGCCACAGTCTAAGCGGCCAAACATTTGGACCATTCCGTCCCTAAACTCGTCGTTCGGTAGTGCCTACGCAAACATGTCGGCCAATAGTGAGGCCAACTATTACTCGGTTACAAACTATGGATCAAACTTTAGACAACCGTCTTATAAATCGGATGATATCTACGATTCCAATCACGGAGCATATGCCACGTCCACCATCTCCACCACCACTGGGGTATGTAATGATTGATGACCTGTCCTAACAATCTTTTTATTTAGTTTTATAATACTTTATATCTATTTTCGGCTCTATTTTGTCGATCGGTATATAAGACGACTCCAACAGAATAGTGGACAGAATTGGGGGAAAAAGTTAATACAATCTAATCAATAGTATAGTCAAAGCACAGGAATCTCATGTCATTCGATATATATATGTATTTCCGGTAATTTGATAGATAAGAGACTAATAGATGAAAGAATTTATTATAAAAAATGGTTATCTTTAATACAATAGACATAAGAATAGAATTACAGATATTTGAGTAAATGTTATATAAAATTAATGTCGTTTTAATTTTTCCATTCATTTATGCTCTGAAGCCTTAATATTATTATTTTTATTCTATTATTGTATTATAAGTTATGATTGTATTAAACTATTATATTCTGACTAAATAACTGATGCGTGTCTGTGCTGTAGGAGCGGAAGCTGTAGTGCTGACCGTATTAGTGATAGACAACAGACCGGACATACAGTAATATAAGTCCATGTATTGTGTAGTGTGACTGAGCACACAGGGAGATACACAAAATGAGGAGAAGTTGTATATCAGTCCAGAATATCTGTACCACACCTGCCGACTAAACACATACGGAGATAGACTGAACGCATAGGAGTGCGAGTGAGAGATCAGACACACGAATGTTGTGTTGATTGCAGTCTTCTCTCCAATCGTTTGTGAAAAAACTTTTTGAACAGAAAAACGGTTTCAGTTTTGAACTATTTTTCTACAGTTTTTCCATATATTTTCTAAAATAAAGAGAACACGACTTTTGCAATATTTATAAGGAGAGAGAGAAACGAAAGACGAGAAACTTTTCTGAGTATTGGGTGTGCATTCACTCTATTTCTTGAGCGCCCGTAGGCCAGCTGTCACTTATGAACGCTCCAAATGTCTAAAAAGGCGAGAGAGAGAGAGAGAGAGAGAGAGAGAGAGAGAGAGAGAGAGAGCACTTTGTGAATGGAGACAGATATGGCAGTGAAGCCGATGCACAGAGACAGAGGTCGCGTACACTTAAATGTACTTTTAACCTGAAGGATATGGTGAAAGAGAGTGAGAGAGGAGGAGATGGTTTAAAGCACGTACCGCTCGGAGGCATTGAAAGAACTTTTTTTTACTATCGCACGCACACAAAACTCTTTGTCCCTTCCCGTCCCCCCAGAACTTTCTGGAGAGTCGCCACGAAAATAGGGGTTAAGCCATATGACTGGTGCGATAGTTTTGGCTGTGCCTTCCTTTTAACTGCAGTAATGGATACTTTCTATTCATTGTCTGGACTCACACGCGACTGGACTCCCGACGCTCTCCTCTAATTCTGAGCCCATATTGCACGACAACACATGACTGGAATATAAAGTTTTTCTCTCTTTATATTTTTACTCAACGCTTATAACTCTTGTATATCTGCTATCAATTTTCAGTTTTAGTTTTCTTGAGCTCAAAATATTCTCCGTATATATCATATCAACAAAAATAAAAATAAAGTTTAGATAAGCTTTGGTTTAATATTAGAAATTTATGCCCCAATAGAGTACTTCTCGTCCGCATTGCATGTCTGTGGCCTAACTTTATTATAAATTCTCTCTGAGCTCTAGCTTTTCAATTGAAGATTTCTATCAGTGCCTAATAAAAAATTTAGACTCTCTTTTGAGTTGAGTCAGTGACTGCATCCTCTCCTCACTCGTCTACTGCTTTCTCTCTATCTGTGCTCCGGATGTAATGGCTTTTAAAGTTACATTAGGGCTTAGGAGTAGTAGTGAATAGAAATATAACAATTCATTATTTCGTCGCAATATTGTTAACATTTAGTGGGTTTTTATATAAAAAGCCAAATAAAATAGACTTTTGGTTCACTTATTAATCGCACGAAATTTCCTTTCCTTCTGTGCACACAATCTAAAAATGTCTCCAATGAAGAAGTGCTGAAAGACATGAAAAGTTCAATTGAGTCTAATTTTTTCTCCTAAATTCCAGTATTTTAGCGATAAAATCACTTTTTATCTGATATTCAATATCTTAATTGAATAACATTTTTTGGTTTATTTCGATAAACAATTTGTTTAATGGTATTGATTTTGATCGAAAACAGATATTTTATTTTTTAAAACCTTATTACTTCACTTTCCCCTCACAAGAAGTGCCCCAAAACTAAATATTAGTTTTTATCTATAAATATATTCATCAGTTATTATATTATATTAAAACTTAATATATTTATCATATGATAAATGGACTCGAATTTGATTAATTCTCTTTTTACCAGAATATTCCACATATTATTGACAGAATATTTTATTAAATTCAAACTTCAATTTAATTATATTTGAATTTATGAACTAAAGAAAGAGAGAGAACATAGAAAAAGTTGAATATTATTGAGAGCACTGGGATTCTAATTAAAATTACATGAAATACAATTATAAACGTCTAGTAGAGTACCGATAGAGGGAGAGGAGGGGAAAGGATGGGAGAGTGCAATAATGTTAGCAATACTAATAGCAATGAGGCGCAATAAGTGTCCCCTGTGATTTTCTCCATTCCCCCCGCTTCCTTTTGGTTGAATAAATGTGCAAATTATTTCTGAAATTTTGAATAATTTAATTTCTTTTACAAGTTTTGCACAATTCTGTAGACGAATAGAATTTTTGTTACAATAATTGAAATAATATTTGACTTTACTATTAATTTCGATGGAATTCTTTAAAAATAAACCTATTTTGCAAATACCCCCTGGACTCAAAAGCCAATATTGCTTTTGAGGCAAATTTTTATATCATTTATGTCTCGAAAATTCTGCAAACTATATGTTGTCTGTCGTCACATACTTTTCGCATCCCTGACCTAATAGTATGTATTATATAATTTATTCGTGAAGTGAAACTCATGTAATGCGAAATTGTCACTGGAATTGATTGAACTCTAGAAGAAAAAAATACTCTTTCATTCTTTTGACAAAATAAAAAAATCTTTAGTCTCTTCTCTATCCTTCTCTCCAATTCCTTTCTCCGGTTGTGTTGTATGGCTTCGTATTCTTTGGTTGCGATTGAATCCGAGAACAAGAATACACTTTGTTAGCAAACAAACATAAAATCATTTCATTGGGGACTTGACTCCAATTCCCTCGACATTAAATTCCAACGACTAATGTTCAGGAGTTAGTGTGTGATGTTGTCTATTGTCTATGATTTGCATCGAATATATTTATCTTTTATTTTGTGTTTTTTAAAGAATTATTCAAAATTAAACACAATTTTTCTAAAACCTGAGACAAATAGTGTAAAAATATCGAGAATGCATGTCATGTACTATAGATTAAAACTAAGATTCTATAAGAGCTTTAATTCATTTCAATTAGTCGTTAATTCTAATTCTTTGATAATCTCTTTAATTCTTTAAAATTCTTGTTTCACTGCTTGAAATTGATTGCATCAAAAAAGAGCAAAGATTTCGTGTATTTTCCCCCCGTTTTGTATGCTTTCAAACATAATTGAAGTGCTAAACAGAAAGAGTGTGTGTTTTTCCAAGTTTTTGATCCTCTTTTCTGTTTCAGTATTTTTTTCGTTTTTTATATATATATTTCTCTTATTTTTATGCTTAAACTTTTTATACTTGTGCTCTAAACGCATGGCTTGAGTTCCATATATTTCTCATACAATTTCTCCTTTTTTTCTTTGAGTCACACATTCATTCTCTGCATGAGTTTCTTTGGAAGTGTTATCGGAACACAAGAAATATATTTTCGAGTAAAGAGTTAGAGTGAGAGGAAAGGCTTCTCTTCAGACATTTGGAAAGAGTTCAGCGTTCAAGTGCTTCGGGCGCTCTATTCCTATCTTTGATGTGTTTTTGTTTAAAGCTTTTCGAGCAATCGATATATATTTTAAGTTATTTATATATAGAGAGCAAAAAATCTACAGAACCTAAAGCAAAATAAAAAGCAAATATATTAATACGAATTCTATGATAGCCTTTATGTCCATTGCCTTTGAATATGCATAACATAGCTCTAACCCTACTCTACGCTCAAATATATAAAAATAAAATCTGATAAAAATATAAAATGAATAGAGAAGAAAAAATTTATGATTGAAAGACAAGTTTTGCCAGTGCTATGACTGACTACACCAGTAGAGAGAAGGCTAACTATTATGAGTGACATATCTGACGACAATCATCAATGGATAAGAACAGAACAGAGACTGTAATAGTAAAGCAATGGGAGAGAGAAAACGAACTAAACATTAAAGTTAGTCTATTTTTTCAGGGCTCATATACTTTGTTTGAGCCATTCAATAGTGTGGACATTGAGTACATGCTCTTTGATATAATCTGTACAGTAGTGGTACAAAACAGAGTTATGGGAAGGAAAGAGAGAGATCGAGAAATGAAAGAAGAAATAAGTGAATGGGTTTTCTCACTCTTTTTTCTCCCTTCCCTTCAATGTTCTCATTTCTGGTTCGTTCGCTTTCTATACAGAATTCGATATATTTTTATTGTATAAGAGTTTATATGCCATGTCTTCCATGTCTTAAATGTTTTAAATTTTCTGTTAGGACTAAATGGAATCGAAAATAGGTCTGAGAGAGCAAACAACTGGGCTTTTCATATGATTGTAGAACATGTCTTAAAGTTCTCTCTCTCTCTCTCTCTCTCTCTCTCTCTCTCTCTCTCTCTCTCTCTCCACATGTAAGCCATGTCTATCTCCAAAAATACGATTTAACGCTTCATTTATCAAATTTTT
>JAQIXY010000221.1:0-10725 GCA_034699165.1 Adoristes ovatus | reverse complement strand
CGTGTGTAATTAATTAGACATCACTTACCGCTCCGTTGTCCACAACAAAAGTTAAATTTCCTTCATTTAAGTAAATAATGAGATAATCTGTTTGCCCGAAGACAGCCAACAGAACACCGGACAGAGTTCGCGGTTTTATTTCCAGATTAACAAAGAATTGTGAGCCGACTCTGAACTCGTCGTAAAGTCTAATGAGTCCTCCGTCTGAATGGAAGAACGAACCCAACTCTACATTATTAGTACAATCGGACACATTATAACCAACGCTCTGAACTCCGAACTCATATTTGTTGGCCATAACATTCAGCTCTCTTAGACACCCCGGGAATGACGTCACCACAGATGGAGGCAAAGAACCAGTTTTCTCAATGCCTCGCAGATTGTTTTTGGCTGATTTGGACAAATCTTCTGGAATACCACCGATGAATATGGGAGACCTGACATTCAATGAGTTGGCCAATCCGTTGGACGAACCCATGTATTCTTCATTTCCGTTATCTAATCGAAGAATTCCGTTTTGACCCTTTCGACTGAACGTCACTTTATGCCATTGGCCGTCGTTATAGTTCTGATTCGACACTATTATAGCTCGTCCTGAGCCACAATCCCAGGCGTAGTGCACTTTGCCTTCTAAGAGATATAGACTCACGTGATCTATATTATTGAGTGAAGTGACATAAAATATGACCCCTTCCTCGTGAGTGGTCTTAAATTCAATTTGGAAACCGCTTTCATCGCTCAAACCATTGGCCACGTCTGAAGACAGCATGAATTCATGTCTACTCCAATGTGTGTCACCAAATCTGACCACATTCTCAGGAGAGGGTGTCATGTCCTTAGATGGCACTGGAGATAGTTTGCACTGTCCTATTGGTGGGGGCTGTTCGGTGGGCTTTGTTGTGATTAATGGCATTCGTGATGTCGTTTCAATGGTTATCTCGGGTTTGTCCGTTACTTTCATTTTTTCAGTTAATGCTTTAATATCTTCCGAACTATCAAATCCCACATTTTTCTGGTCAGTCAGTGGACAACTGGTAAGAGAAGCGTTTGGTCTGTCCTGAGTATCGGCAAAGTTTTGGAATTTTTCATTGACAGTCGCATCGCCTAAACAACCAACAAATGAAGTCGGAATACCTGATGCAAAATTCGGGTGCGAAGAGATTTGTGCGGGAACTCCACCGAAATATATAGTTTTAGTCACTCCGATATCTAATTCATTCTTCTCATTGGTCTCTATTGTGAACGAATTGATGTCATCGACATCTAGTCTAAGCCTTTCTGGAGTAAAGCTGGCGGTTATATAATGCCATTGTTTGTCGTTATACATTCGGTGCTCAGTCCGAATCGAACCGCCCGGTTGGACACGAAGACTAAGTGTTCCCTCTTCTATAAATATTGCCAAATGGGAGGAGTGGTCGCTATTCGATACATAAAATAGCAGTCCATTTGGGTTAAGTGTTTTGAAATTTAAAGTGATTTGAACGTTACGGTCGAGAATTAGATCGGATTCGATGGCTATATAACCCGTAGACTCATTAGTGAACGATGCAGTTCTACCTCTAGTGGCCGGACATCCGGGCACTGCTCTGAGGACTTCTTTAAGATTTTGTAGATTTTGCTGTTCTGTTCCGATCTGTAGTTCTTTAATACATCCCTCAAAGTCAACATTAGTTACTTCATAGAATAGGTGTTGTTTAGGATAACCGCCGATATATATGTCATCTGTTGTCGACAATTCAGTACTCAATCCAATTGCTTCTCCGTGTGATAGAAGTGCTCCGTCTAAAGAAATAGCGCCTTCTTTTTCGAATCTATTGGCCAAAATTGAGTGCCATTTCCCGTCATTGTATGTCTCATTAGACGTGAGGACATAGGGAGCACTTCCCAACTCATACTTGAAACTAACGAATCCATCCCTTAGTTCAAGGGCTAAGAAATCGCGTTCATATCCAATAAGGAAAAGAAGACCCTCTTTGGCAAAAGTCTTAAATTTAAGTCTAATATAAGTCTCTTTTGTTAGGTTAAGTCGACCGCGAGATAGAATGGCATAACCACTACCATCGAAGTACAAACCATCAGAAGAATCCAAATTAACTAATGATTCTCTTTCTTTAGCGCCCAAAACATTCTTCATGTCTTTAAAGTTCCACAAACCTAATGGAGTTTCACCGATAACTACATCTTCGATATGACCTCTAAATCTCTTGTACTGAACAGCGGTCTGGACCTGAACGTTGTCAGGTATTCCGCCGATAAATATTCGTGAGTTGATTGCATCCAAATTGAAAACACTTGACGGGCCCTGCAATGAGTCCTCGGCTATTGAATCCTCTTCTGCTTGAGTTTTAACTGTGAGTTTAATTGATTTGCCAATCCGTTCGACAATGACCTGATGCCACTTCCAATCGCTCACATATCTATCATTTCGAATCGGAGTGGATGTCCCGGCGCCTAAATCCCAGTTCAACACAACATTTCCGGATTGCAATTCTAAAGACATAAAATCAAAAGAAATCATTTTTTTAGCCGAACTCGAAGTTTGTTCGTCTTCTTCTTCGAGAGGTTCCGAACGCTTAAGTTTTTGTTTTTGTGAGATTGCAATTGGGTTTCCTATATATGCCAAAAGACCATTGGGTTCTCGGGTCCGGAAAAATAGAGACAATTTTGTATGCGTTGCCGATTCGGTCAGTGCTTCCGGATTATTGAGTTGAAGATAAGAGTCTGGTTTCAACTCAACACCTAATTTAATCCGATTAGCTTGGTGCCTGGCCAAGTCCACTTTACGCCTCAGGTCATTTAGCTTATCTTTATAGCCATCTCTTAATGTCTTAAGTTTGTCAAATTTGGTCTTCACTTCTTCTATTTTATTGATATCCGGATATATCGAGGAAATGTGATTAATATAGCTCTGACTTTGACGGATAGCGGTGTTCACGTCATTCAGAGATTGGGGCACTTTCTCTGACTTATTCCCAATTTCTTCAATTCTTGTGGCCAAAAGACCAATATTGTCGTCACTCTTTTTGGCCGCACTGTCCGCTTTATCAGCAGCTGAAGCAGATTTTGTTGCCAACTCCTGAAGATTTTTCATTTCTGGTAATTTATTGAGTTCTTCTGTAATCACTTCTTCATTAGTTTTCGAATCGTTGAGTTGTTTTTCAATGTCATCAACGCTATTGACAGCTGTATTGAGCGGATTCGCTAATTCGGTCTCAATTTTTCGGCTCAACTTTTGTGATTCACTGACTAAATCAGAACTTTTATCTTTGCTTTGAATCACTCCTTCGAATGTAGAGTCTGTCGACGCCTTCTGTCCGACTGTCGAAGCATTTTCAGCCGATTTGGTCGCGTTATCTAAAGTCTCGACAATAGAATTGTATGCATTGGCAGCTCTTAACGGATCGTTTGCTTTATGTCTTGTGTCCGCAAACATTCGCTCCAAAGCATCGCTTTGTTGTTTCAGTGACGAGGCGTGAGATTGTGTTCGTCCTATCAATGGACGCATTTCCGGAATTTCTGTTTGTTGTTTATTCCGCGAAGAATTAGTTTTTTCGATATCGGATTCAAGTCTTCGAGACATCTGAACCAAATCTATTATCAAAGACTCTGCAGAAGTTAACGACTTTTTGGTTTCGTCGAGCAAACCATTGGCGTCTTTTTGAAGCGAAAGAATATCTTTGTTCCCATTTTTGAGAGCATTGATGTCCTGATCAAACTGTCGGTTAAGGCTTTGAGTATTGAGTTCTTCAGCCATTACAATGATTCTTAATGAGTCGTGACTTTTATTCATTAATTCGGACAACAATTTGATAACATTCACCACATTATTAACTGTTGTATTGATCTGGTCTTTGGTCTCAAATGCGGGTACTTTGAACTGATCCACTCGTTGATGGAGAAGACTCGCCTCTTCTAACTCCAATTTTGAGCTATTGCTTGACTGTTCAAAGCTCTTATTGCTGACCTCCTGTAGCATCCAATCGGCTTCGGCTACTTTTCTATCAATGTTTTGTCCGATTAGAGCCGACGCCAAATGGAAGCCTTCCTCCAATTTTTTTAGATCTTCCACTACAACACTTGATTTCATAATGGCTTCTCTTATGAGTTGATCCGACATCGAGGAGTCATCGCTCAGAGCTGTCGCCTCCACCACTACTTTCGCCACTTCTTTGAGTGAAGATTCGCTCTAAAGTATGAGTTAATAATGAATTACTGAATAAAAGAATTTATAGAAAAAGTCATACTTTGCTGAGTAATGATTCACTCTCTTGATTAAGACTCTGAGCACTGGTGAACGGTTCCAACAAATCCACTTGATTTGGATTCTTCTTCATCTCTTCGACTAACTCTTCATTCTTCTCCAATGATTTATTAACGTGACTGAGTCGACGGTATGCGAACACCGATGAGGACGTGTCCTGCATCTCATCTCTTAATGGATCGATCAATTGTTTCAGTTGGTCGGTGTCGTCCAACAAGACGTGAACACAGGGACCACATTCTCTGCATCCAGTCTTTGCAATGAAAACCCATCGATGAGGACAACTGTCACACTTCTCTCCCACCACTCCAGGCAAGCATTGACACTGTCCTGTGCTTTGATCACAAACAGCTCCATAAGAATATTTTTCAGCACAATTACACGCTATTATTGGATAATAATGTTTGATTTGATTAAATTAAGTCACATATCTATCGAAATATCAGACATACAGGTGCACCCAAATTGACTATATTTCCAATACCCGGCCTCACAAGTATTGCATGTCATACCAGCGACTCCTGGTCTGCATTTGCATTGACCTTATTTTAAAAATTGTTTCATTAAAATATAATTAATTAAAGACTTTGTTTTACAATTCCTCACCCGTTTCGTCGTCACAATCACTACCAACTGATCCCAATTGACAGTTGCATTGTCTACAACCCTGACATGTTTTAAAACCCCAGTGATCCTGTGCGCATCGATCACATTCCTGGCCAATAATATTAGTTTTACATTTACAGTTACCATTGAAATGGTCGCAGACATCAGTTCCGCACTGCGAACAACTACATTGGGAACAGTTCTTCATGTGGACGGCGTCGCCATAGAATCCAGAGCTGCAGAGCTCACAGGCTCTGCCAGTGGTATTGTGCAGACATTGAATACATTCACCTGTTGTTGATTCGCAACTTCCGGGGTTAGTGTAATCAATATTTCCGCTGCAATTGCATGTCTGACAACTGTTACCAATCACTTCAGGTCTACCGAAATGTCCGGCAGCGCATACATCACATCGCGCACCGAAGTATCCTTTAATTGAAATTTTTATGAGTAATTTAAATATGAAAACCAGTGAGTGCTCTGACCTTCTTTACACTGACAACTAATCTCCAGACCATTTGGCGAGACTTCACAACTCGTGGCAAAACTAGTTTCAATTTAAGTTCAATTTAAGTGATGTATATAAGCGTCGTTTAATGACTTACTTATTGGAAGCAATAGGTAGAGGACAGGCACAAATGAGACAGTCGTATGGTGTGCCTCGTGTCGCGTCTCCGTGATAGCCAGGTATGCACTTTTCGCAGTGTTCGCCTTCAGTGTTGAACTGGCAGTTGAAACACTTACCGGTGACGGCATCGCATTCATTGGAGTGTCCGTTGCAATTGCAGGGCAGACAGAATCCCAAGTATGGACCGGTAGGTGCTCTATAATATCCGGCCGCACACTCCTATTGAAGTATTAACAGTTAATGACTTATTGCGAGTGAGAAGCAAATTGTGTCATACCTCACATGACGTTCCCTTATAATTCGGGGGACAATTGCACTGTTCGACTGTCAGAGAACGGGGTGCATCAGCTAATCTTCGACCTTCTATTGCTTTATCGAGTAAGACATTATCCAAATAGATCTCAGAAATTGGTTTAAAATATGTTCCTCTGATATAAATGGCGTCCAAATTGACTAAACACATCATCATTTGTTCCCGGCTTACTTCGTGACCATTCAAATGTCTGAACTCTCCTTCAGTTAATTTAGTGCGGAATTCAAACGGATCTTCAATAGTCGGGGCCTCTATGTGCTCGTGAATTATTGTTATATTATTTCCAGATAAGACCAGATCCGCCGCAAAGATTCCAGTCGTGTCTTCGTTAGTGTCGTCAACAATATTGTGAAGTTTATATCGAAGAACTCCTCCGTAAGATGTGATTCGATTTCCCAAATATTCTTTAGGCAATGAGTAATACATTATAAAGTTGACACTTGTGTCGGTTGTCTGATCCGGTTGTTTGGTTTTGACTTTTCCCGATCCGAACTCTATTCTCGCGTGTTCTTCACTAATCGGATGCACTTCCATATGTTTTTCAGTAAACAACAGGTTAACCATTTTCCAGCCCTCGTCCATATTTAAGATTTGTATAGTGCGCAGAGAGGAACTGGTGCACCGATCGGTTGTCCCGAAACAAAAACATTTGGTACAGCCCAAGGCATTGCTCTCTTCTAAATAATAAGCATCGGGTTTGCATTGATCACAATAGTCTCCGTCCACATTCTCTTTGCAAAAGCACCTGGAATTGCTTTGATCACAAATATCATCGGTGGCACCTCTTAAGTCACACCTACACAGTTGGCAGTGAGGGTATGACCAAAAGCCTATTAAGAATAAATAATTTCTTATCAAATATTCATTCGATATATAACTAATTCGATGAAAATTTTGAAAACATAATTCAGAGTTTGACACAATTATACCCAATAGAGTGAATTAAAGGGCTATAAAATATTGGTTTGGAATCAATTTAAACTGAATTGTGATAAATATATTCAATGCTTAGAATTATTTTTTCTTCCAAATGAAATGAATAGAAACCTGATTTGCATTTATTGCAATTACGTCCGACAACATTGCGTTTGCAATTGCATTGACCCGTTTCCACATCACATTGAAGATCACGATTCTGTACACCATATGGCTCACAACCACAGTCCACACATCCGATGATTGAATCAAAGCCAAAAGTCAATGGAAGACATTTATTGCATTGCTCTCCCGTCACACCCCTAAACATATTAAGTCAGTATTTAAGTTTGAATATTAATTGTTGGAAATAATATTTATATATTTATAAGCTTGGGCACAAACCGGGGACAAATACACTCTCCGGTCACGTTATGACAAACTGCAGTCGATGGACAGTTACAAGCCTTGCATTGAGGAAATCCATAGAATCCAGTCTTACAACGAGAACACGTCCTTCCGATTACATTAGGTTTACAATTGCATTGACCGCCGAATGGTTTGCATTTGTAATCATAAGAGCCGTCAGTATTGCACTGACACGGAAGGGCTCCACCATTGAAATCAACAGTTATAGAGAAGATGGCTGTTCGACAGAATTCTAATAAAAAGAAAAGCTTCAGAAAGGGTTAAAACTACTAAACATTTGGTGAACTCACCGCTGGCTTCGTCCGGATCTATAAAATATGAGTTTTGAATACATTGTGTCAGAAGATTTGAAGACTTATCCTCTGTCTTGACGGCTAAAATTGCCGGATCGTAATGATCGACCGGAACCGCTAGAATATAGTCAACCCAAATGTTTTTTCTTTCGGGTGCTTTCAATGTAAGCATAAAACTGTCGTCCACTTGAAAAATGGTGGCATTTGTGTCGCGCTGTCTAATCGCTGCTCTACAACCTGTTCTACTCGGACAGTGGTCTATAGCGACGATTCCGTTGTGAAACAATCCGTTTTGAATAAGAGCTTCCATTTCGAACCCAGAATTTTCAGGTTGGAAGTAATGGAGAACAAAGGTATATAATCCTCTTCGAGGGACTGTTCCTCTAATGTCAACCGTTGGTTCTTTCTCTTCCAAATAAATTAGTTGCGGAACAGTCGACTCGTCTGTCTCTTTCACATCGAATGGTAATCGAGTTGAGATCCGTTCCTTATTTTGATCCTTTTCGAACTCAATCTTAATTTAAGTAATATATAAAATATTAAACTCGAAAGATATGAATAAATGCAAAGAATTAAATATAAACTGACTTTATTTGCTTCGGGAACCACAGAGAACGTCGATTCAATACACTGTCCGTTCTTTTTTATGCAAACAAATCGAGGAATCAGATTATCTTTTGACCAGTTATTAGGGTATGGAATGGCAGCGACAGAGTCCAGTCCTAATGTATAGCCTTCGGGAGCGGTTTCGGGTAATCGTAGAGTTAATTGAATGAAATTTGAATCCAATTCGTGAGTTGAGATTTGACCGCTTCTGTCAGTTACTATTTGGCGACAAATGAAAGTATAGGGACAGTCGGCTAATGACACTTCGGTTGATTGTATTACATCCCCTGTCGGGCCTTTAGTCTCCAAAATCAATTCAACTGAATTATTATTCTTAATGTCATCGATGGTTGGGTTGTGATAATTGATGACAATAGCATAAGTGTCCGGTTTATTGACTGCCAGATCAAGAATGACTTTTGGTTGTGAGCTATCTATAAGAGCGAGACTTCCCTCGTAGTCCAGTTTCCTCAGGACATCGGCGTCATTGAAAACTCTGGCATTAGTGCGGGCGTCGCCGTCAGCTATAAAGCCCGACTGTCCCCTAACAACAGAACTCTCTTCTGGCAGTTCTGGATAAGCATAATGTCTGCACATGTCCTGTCTGTTCAGTTTGCAGGGCTCGTTCACCCGTTCCTGAAGTATTGTCTGATCGAAGTAGGCCTGAGGTATGAGCACTATATAGTCAACGAGTAAATCATTTTTGTCTACTTTGAGTGACACTTCCCATTGACCCGGATTTAGGACCAGAGGAGCTATGATTAAACCAGGCTTTCCGACCACATAAAGACGTTTGGGTTCTTTAGTTGACTCGAATTGAACAGAACTGCTTTGTTTGGTCTCTCCGAAAGACTCAGTCGGTGTGAACGTTAAGATTCCATTAATTGCTTCACTGTTTAGGTTTACAAAACGAATAAGTGCTCTATAGATACTGGGCTTTTGAATCGTTAGATTTGTAATGATCTCTCTCTGTAGGTCAGTGAAGGTCGCATAACCCCTCCACGAATAATCATCAAAAATGTTCTCGTCGTATCCAAATCTGGCCGGAGATCCGGTTGGGTTTCGCCAGTCTTCTGCTTCATATTGGTATTGATAGAATGTGGGGAAATAAGTAACTTCTATGGGTTCTGTGCATCGGTGACCCTTTATTCTGGGTTTGCAAAAGCACTGACCCGTGGCCTTATTGCAAACCGGATGAATAGCACCCCCGATATCACAATTACAATCGACACATCCAAACAGATTTCCAGCACTGAGACCATAAGATTCATCTTTACACGAATCACATACCCTTCCCTTAACATTGTGTTTGCAATTGCATTGACCCGAATCGCTGTCACACAAACCAATTTGACTAATAGTTCCGTTTCGATTGCACTGACATTCTTCACATCCGAACGGATTAGTGATTTGTAAATTCCAATACAGATCTTTGCATTGGTTGCAAATGCGTCCCATCACCCGGTCCTTGCATTCGCATAGCTTTCCCTCTTGAACTTTGTCACAACCACCGAATTGTGCGACCAAACCCGCGGGATTGCAATTACACTCTATTTTGAAGATCAAAAGATTTGTTTTATTCTTTTTTAAAGCATTTATATTCCTATACCTTCACAGCGCGGAAAATTATAATACCCTTCTCTGCATTTGTCACACTTTTCCCCTATTTATGCAAAAATAAAAATATATTAAATTAATGTAAAGTTTATGAAGTTATGATTAAATATTCGTTCATACCTTCAAACCTTTCCTGACAGATACAACGCCCCGCATAATCACACGACACTCCATTAGAACCTCTGTAGTCACAGGCACAGGGAAGGCATTCCGGGTATTTATAGAAACCTGGAGAACAATCGGTGCACTTAAGTCCACCGAAGTTCTGTTTGCAGCGACATTTGCCATAACTATCGCAAAGTTGACCATAAGATCCAATTTCATCGCACATACATTTAGTACAATTGGGAAAACCAAAGTAGTTGTCTGCGCACCGGTCACATCGAGCGCCTGCATAGCCTTCTTTGCAAAAGCATATTCCGGTTTGATTGTTGCAAACCTTTTCTGTAGAACCAATTGGATCACAGGAGCAGTATTCACAACGGGGGTAGTCATAAAAGCCAACATCGCATTCGTCACATTTGCGTCCGCCATAGCTATTACTGCACATACACTGACCCGTTTCGATGTCACACACATTGTTAAGAGAGTTAGTGGAGTGACAATTGCATTGATCACAGGTCGGGAAACCGAAGTATCGTTCGGCGCATTGCTTACAGAACTTCCCGGTATATCCTAAACATATTAAATCATTTATAGCCTACTTTAATATCTTGCATTGAGTTTTTATATTTTTACATACCTTCAAGGCATGGACACGAGCCGGTAGTCAATTCGCATACATTTCCATACGTTCCATTTGGGAAACAATGACATTCATTGCATTGAGGATAACCGAAATAACCGTAACTTTCGTATAAATGAGAAATTTTTGTTTTAATTTTTCGATTTTTGTCTAATAAATATCTGCATATATTTTCTCTATTAAGTGCCATTAAATTGTCATCAACTTTATCATTAGAGTTTAGTGTCTCTAAAATATTAATGAGTTTTGTGTGATATAATTGCAATTTATGTTTACAGTTTATGTTTGATTTGGTGAAACGGGACAAATATG
>JAQIXY010000220.1:0-10735 GCA_034699165.1 Adoristes ovatus | reverse complement strand
CTTTAGTTTTTTTAATTACCCCACACACAGTACCCTTATATAGAATATACCTCAAAATCAACATGTTCATTTTAAGAACAACTTATCGAAGAATCATTCTTATTTACATTAATAAAGAATTGAAAAACTATTGATTGACTCCTGGGTCTAAAATAATAATTCACATTAAATATGATCTTGAAAACTAATTTAATAGTGAAAGGAAAAAATAAACAAGCTGACAAAACCAATTAAGCCTCAATTCAAGATTGAATGAAAGGAGTAATAAAAATAAGTATTCGCTTAAAAACTAATACTACTCTTAGAATTCTGAAGAGTGTGACGATATTTGATATACTAATTGACAGAATTATTCAAAATAAAAATAAAAACCACTTCCACTTACAGTATCTATGGCTCAAATATAGAATATATTGAATAGAAAAATATTAAACATATCTATATATAACTTGCGATAATTGAAAGACAGCGTCAAATGTTTCGTGAAGTATATATTTCCTCAGAATATTCTAATCCCGTCTGTAATCATAACATATCATAATATTTATGCAATGAATATATAATATTACTGAAGAAAACTAAAAGTTTTCGACACAAATAAGAGAAATGATATAATTTTCAACACAGAGAATATGCACCAAAAAATGACCTTGTATAGTTTCATACTGGTATTTTTTCACAAGAATATATTACAAGAATATCTCGCAAACAGATATGTGTTTACGCAGAATAACACCTGATTTTTTCGCAACTTTTCCCCACATTTCCCTGTGATTTATGGATATTTTTCAATTCTCTTTTGAGATCTCGAATATTCTTCTCTTTTACTACTTCTTTGACACAATTCTGATTGACTTTTACTTTTTTAGCCAGTTTTGTGCCAAACATTTATGGAAATAGTATTTTAAGTTCTATTTTTTTCCTAAAGAATATATTCGAATCGCATTTTAAATTCTCAATAATTTGCTGACAAATAATCTAAAGAATATTGTAATATATATTCTTAATTCTTGTGAAACCTTTTTTTGTAATTCGTGTTAATTCTTAGTATTATTTCTATTAAGAGTTATAAGAATTTCAGTATAAAATTATTTTTAACGCGAAATAAGAATTTAATTATTTCAATTAGAATTAAACTTAAGAGAAAATTTTAAACACGTTTTAATGAATAATTTAATTAAGAGAATCTCAAAAATAAAACAATTATAAATTTAATCATCCTTGATAATATATGAAGGCTCCGGAAGACGAATTTGATGCACACGAGGCAATGAGCATAAAGAATTCGTTATTTTTAAAGTATATAAAAATAAAATCATATTAATTATACAGTATTTTAATTTTATTTTGCATAAACGACCATGTTAATAAATAAATCAGGATCAATTACATGTCTTAAGACACCCTGAATTCTTATTTTCATGATCCACATGATATAATGTCCACATTCAGTAATCCACGAATTAAAGCTAAAACCTTTTAATATAATTGAAAATATTTAAATAAAAATAATTACAGTTTTAAAATAGAAATAATAAATGAGAAACAGTCGTCAGAATTAAGAATAAATTATGAAAATCAAACAATTTCTAAATATATCCGAGTGTGAAATTCATATGACAAAAGTTATATTAAAATTAATTGAACCAGATCATATTTGAAGGCCGGAGAAATCAATTTATGACAAACACGAGACGAGACAAACGTCTTATATTCTGTGCTCTTCTAACAGAATATTAAAAATAAGATACTATTTATAAATACTTTGTTTACTAACTCTTCTATTTTTTTCTCTTCTTTTTTGCTAATTTTAAAATTCTGTTTTTGTGGAAAATTCTTTCATTTGTTTATTTGTTATTCTAATAACTCATTTCGAAAAAATTAAAATATGATTTACGGAGTTATAAATTAAATATTGTATTAATGGCTTAATTGGGTTTCAAAACTTATTATATTGTCATATATTATCGCTTATTTTTAAACATTTAAAGAATATTTAAGGAAAGTAATCAAAAATAAGAGGGCACTCAAAATCACGGATACATTTTGCTCTTCAACATAGGGGGATATTCTTGGCTATAAACACATTCTTTACACTTTCTATTTAATTCACAATTTTTACAATAGCGTAAAACATATTGAAAACCTCTGCTAATATTTATAATGATAAACATCTCAACTGTAAAAATTTCTTCAAGAAATTCACAGAATATCTTATTAATTCTATAAAAAACAGCTTTAACTAGAATTTGACAAACAAAGTCAATAAATGTTATTATAGATTTTAAAAATGAGCTTATATTATAAGTTGACCAATACACGTTGAAAAACTTTTATATGAACAGAATATTCTACTATTCATATTTAATATTCTTAACCAAACATATTTAGGTGAACAGTAGTGACAGCCATTGGCTTTGATGTAATTCACAAACTTTAAATAAACTATTTTGTAAATTGTTGTAATATTATATTGTAAATTATAACATAACAGACCCTGGATTTGTTTCACTACAATAAATCGAAATTAGTCACAATAAAAGACAGAACCTTATGATTGATTATAATTTATAAGTTTGTTAGACAAATATAAATTTAATCATTATTAACTAGTATCATTTAGGGATATACTAGCTAAACTATTTTCCAAATATAACAAGATCAATATAATCCAGAATAAATATTATTAAAACAATAGACATATGATATGAAATGCTTTTATTATATTGACAAACAATTAATTAATGGTATAATAAAAGTAAATAAAAAAAATTGACAAAAATATATTTAAAACAGTCATGAAATCAATTAATGTCAAAATGCAATATAACTAAAAATTTATGGTTTAATAAGTTTACCAAAACCAGAGAATATGTCGGGCGCGGGTCTAATATTACCGGTGGGCAGTGGTGGTAATCGTTTGCATTTATCTGAGTCTTCGTCGTATTCCCCGCACATCATATTCAACGTATTGCCTGCCATTGAGTTTATATATCTTTCCAAGTGTTCCAGTCTTTGCACATTACATATATGGCCCGGCATTCGATTGGCAGCTCTTATTATACAGGCTTTCAATTCATAAAATGCGCTGAAAATTAATAAAACTTAGTTTATATAAATTGTTTGAATTATATCAATAGTATAGGAACGGAAGGGTTTGTCGAATGCATGGTCTCTCTCGATAATCATTGCAATAAAAACTGCTTAAAAAGAGTTTATGGAATATGCGTTCGGAGTCGTCGTCGACCCGAAGGGAGACAACTGTTAATCTTCAACACTGTAGTGAAGGCCAACCATTGACTGGAATTAACACCTTTTAGTACTACAATAAAGTGAAGCACTCGAGGACCGAATGCTTCGACTTAAATGTTGCGATACATATAAGAGTAACTAAAATATGACAAAAAGTAGATTATGTAAGAAAATCATAGCATTGGGTCAGATGTGGAGTAATGTTAAATTTATAAATAGAAGAGTATTGCAAACCTTTCCTATTAGGAAATTCCTAACCTTGATCATTCAGACTAATTATGCTATTCAATTAGTAAAAGTTAAGAAAAATAATTGAAACCTCTTCATATTTGTCATAATGACATGGTTGGGCTAAAATTACAAATCCAATAGATTTTTGGTAACTGTTTCCCTCTCTTAACTAAATTATAGCATTATTCAGAGTTAATATATAATTTTAAATATAATTACAGCCTTTTATACAGTTATAAAATTAGAAATCTAATAAAAGTGAGCCATGCACATACCAGCAGCCGTGCGGCACTCGGTGTCTCTTAACCGCTACGTTAGCCCGACCCAAATTGGCTAAGAACAGATCCATACAATTTGCCGATTGTCCCCGAATAGCATTCCCGCACTTAGACATGTCCAGGAGTTCTTGCCGTTTGGCTGAACAGTAGTTGCGCTGATTTACCCGAACTGTGGCTATCATTACATTAGTCATCGATCGATGTAATCCCTGTCTACAAGCGTTGGTGAAATCTGTGACACAAGACATTAGATTTGTGGTCTCTCTGCAGAAGCTGTCCAAATGTGGACCCGATTCTGGATATAGTCTCGAATTTCTGCCCACAAAAAATAATTTCTCTCCACAATCATTGGCTATACTTCTACTGTCTTCATCACATCGGGCGCCGTATGTTATCTCAACTTTAAAATGAATACAAATTATTAATAAGTTTTAAATTTAAAAAGACTTTAATAAAGACATTAATAAGATTTTTCATACCATAAAAGCATAGAAACAATACATTGAATATAAAATTCATTTTTTAAAATCTAAAAATTTAAATATACTTTGATTTTAAATAGTTTTTTAATTAATATTCTTTTGTAATAAACTATTATTTTTGCTTTTATACGACTTTTTGCCAACTCTTTGAGCGACTGTTGACTTCAAAGCACTTTATAATAATGAGAAAAATAAAATGTGAGACTCGAGTGGACAGATGTCCGGATTTTTATAAGAAGACTACCTGTGCTCAGTTACCCGGTGTATATTTAGAAAATCACGTAAAATTATTTCACTGGAAAACTCTTGACTTTTACTACTTTTCAATTCTGAACACATTATTCGTTTAGCATTGGATTAAAGGGAATGACTGTTTGTTTCGCCTGATTAAGTGAAAGTGATTTCCTATGAATAAGAGATTATAAAACTTTTCCGAAGCATTTTTGCAACAAAAAAACACTAAATTTTAAAGTATTTACAACTGGTATCTGAGATCTCAATAGTCTTTGGCCTTTAATTTTAGATATCGTCAATGCGTTCGTCAATAGGATAACAACGAGGAAAAAGTCCCCAAGAAACTACCCCCTGGACCCCCCCCCTTGAAAATCGGAGAAAGTCCGCCATTTTACCCCCTCTTGGACCCCCCTGGCCGAAGGCAAAAAAAAATACCCCCCTGGCATCGAGTACCTTGGGCATCACTGGTTAATAGTCATGATCCAAAGCAGAAATGGACAAAATCTAAGAAGTCAAAAATTGTTTTTATATACAGGGGTAATGTGGGCCCATTTGGCCCTGGATGATTCAAAGTATTTGGTGATACTTAATATCAGTTGAACTGATTAAAAAACCATTTTGTATACAAATTTTAATTATTAAAATTATAATATATTTATTACAATAACTGATGAAATTTTAATTTTTTACTCAACTTTAAATAATGGGGTGGGGAGGGGAAGGTTTTAAATAAAAGTACAATGGAATGTATGAATAATGCATTTATTTATAATTTTAATCTTGATTATATATTTTCTACATTTCTTTGGTTTTCAAATAAATATTTATATAATTATTTCAATTTTGTCGAGTTCTGCATAATTTTGGTTGTGATGGAAGACTAAGACATTATTGCCAATCAGTAGTGGAACTGTTACTTCAACATAGGTCTTGTCACTAAAATGAGCCCAACCTGATTGTGTGGGCGGATATGTAACAACAATATTGTGTATTTCATTAACCAATAGATTGTGAGAAGAATTAACTTTGTCAGCATTTGCATAGAATACCCGTATCTTATAGTCACCCGATTTGGGAACAGAAATACCACTCAACTCGACTGTAGACCCACTTTTGTCAATTTGACCCACAAATGAATGACCCGATGCTGTGTCTGAAGCATCCATCGAAGAGTCAATTAGTAAACCGTCTTCTGCTTCGTATATGTTTGGCGACGATGTTTGTGGCCATTCGGCCCAGACTTGCATTTCAGTTATGCCGACGTAATAGTCTTTAACTGTATTTCTGGTGAAAACAACTCTTAACTGATTTGTATTAACGGCTTTGAATGAAATACGATTGACGTCATTGGGTGAGCACTGGGAGGGGTGACTGACTTGGCTCTCGGCGTCTGTCCATTCGTTCTTTTCATTCATGTACTGCACCGCCATTTTTATCGGACAATCAATATTTCCCTCGTGTGTGACGACATCGGAATAGACGTATAGATCGACCGAATCAAATGATTTCTTTCGACCAAAATCTATTGCAAACCAATCTGTGCTTTGCTTTGAGTTAACATTAGACCAACGATTGCTCGGAACCGAGTCATAGAATATACGGCCGTCTATTGCCTGATGAGGAGTACCCGGTTTATGGTCGGAGAAACTGGCAGAGGCTCGGGGGTAACCAATGTTATTGTAATTATTGGCATAATTCTCTAATCGTTTTGTAGCTGGCTTATCTAGTCGAACTTCGGGAACGGTTACTACCAATTTGGCCAGGGTGTCACTGTGCGCTGTTTTGACCCCATTCACATATGCAGTCAAACCCTTTCCAACTTTATATTTGTCACCAGTTTTGTCAAAATAAATGCTAACGTTGTGGCCGTGATATAAGACATCTTCGACAGCAAAATATGTCCACGAATTGGGAACTATTGGATCGACTATTAATGTGTTGTTCTCTTGTGGTAATATTCCGATCAATTCATTCAACACATTGTCCGTATAGGTTGAGTGCGCGTAATGTTCCGAATGGTTGCTATAAAATACAAATTTTTAAAAATTATTTATCGATTCGTATAATTCAATATAAACTCATGAATTGATTCAATACCGTGAGTCACAAACCCAAAAGTTGCCGTTCGGTGAATGACATTCTGCGACATAAGTCTTGTTATTCTTGTATTGAGTCAAAGCATACTTTTGAAATAAAGTCATATAACTATCGGCTGTTATTTTCGGGTTTTGTTGACTGTATTCACGTAAGTGTACAGCAATTGATTTGAGTACAGTTGATGTAGAATATGGCCAGGAGTTCCCGTTCCACATACAACACAGGGGAGGCTTTTGGTTGCCGTCGAACCACTTGCTTCTCATTTCACAAGTCGGCGGTCCATAAGTCGAGTCGAAACCATTTGTGTCAAATAATTCATTGAAAGCCATTGAATAGTTGTATTGATTATCGGGCACTCTATACCTCCAGGGGAAATATCCCACTTCTTCTCTTGTGTCCAGGAATGAATTGTTTGTGTTATTATAGCTGTAAACATCATTAGATTCTTTATTATTATTAAATCAATTCATTTTATGTATAATCTTAGAGAACCCATCACTTGATTTATTTATATAACTTTGTATGAAATTTTGTATTAACACCAATGAAGAGGAAACTGGCGATGAGATATTGAAATTTTATACATGTCATAAAATGCAGAAGAATTCACGCTATGGCCAAAATAATTATAGCGGGGGTCAAATGGTCGCTACATTTTTTTAGCAAGGTGTTGCATCTAATGTAGGGGTGCCCACCAGCCTATGCCCCTGGCAAAAATGCCGATCTCCAGGACTCTATACCCTCTGACTTTGAGCTGGGGCATCCTAATCTTATGCGATGGATGAAATTTAAATAGCTCCATGTCAGTTTCCTCCTTATCCGTTGTCAGTTTAAACTTATAAAATATTTCAATAGAATGTCAAACCTATAGACGTGATAGAAAAACTCTCGTTTCGGATCCCAAAGATATTTGAGTATATTTTCGCGCAATGCCTTCGCCTTATTTGTGAATTCGCTCTCTATTTTCTTATTTCCGGCCAATTGTGCTATTCTTACGATAGCCATAGCATTGCCATACATTTCCGAGTTATAACTCGGTCTATAGCCATCTCCACCGGAGTGTTGATCTTTTGTCTGCATCGATGCGGCAGAATATTCCTGTGCGTCGTATGATGGTGGAATATGATACAGACCCATTTTAGTATCGAACCGGTAATCCCATTCATTGTAAATCTTGACGAATCCGTCCAATTGTGATGCTATAAACTCTTTGTCTCCGTTCGACAAAAATGCATTATAAGCTGATTCTGCTATCCATTCGGAAAAGTGATGATTATATCTACCGTCCAATTGTCGGGCGTATATGTTTATATAATCCTTAAGAATATTATATTCAAAAATAAAACCGGGGGGTGTTTTAGGTTGAATTCAATATTAAAAACAACTTGATATCAAAATTTATATGACTTACTCTGACATATCTCTGGTCTCTTAACCAACGACTTTCATATATATGATGACCGCCGGCGTCATTGATGAGAGCGAATCTATCCTGCCAACCTACATCAAGGATAAATTCTGTAACAATATAACCCATACCAAGTGCTATATATCTTAAATGTCTTTTATGTGAAGACCACCGGTAATAATACACTTCTTCAATGTGTTTATCGGGAACTTCAATAAACGGAATATTCTCTATAAACCATTGTTTTTCATCGAATCCATTGACTTTTGAATTCTTGTCAATTAATTCTAATGTCTCTGCATTTAATAGAGTGAAGAATACCGCAAAATAAAAAAACATAAAAATCAACTTTAAAGTCATTTTTGAAAATTATAATACAATTTATTGTAAATTACATAAAAGGGGTATAAATATAAATGAATTAGAGTTTAGTAATGTATTTAAGTATTACTTAAATTAATTTCATAAGTGATGAACAAAATTCTTATATTTATTGTGATTTTATAATCAGTTCATAAATAGATTTTGTTTTAACCTTCAGTTTGTTTTTATTCTATTTTATCTAAAAATGTTCAAGTTTACCTCACTCTAGCTCTTTGATAATTTGTAAAGAATTGTCAGCTTATTTAATGATTCACACATTTATATAATATTGTTCTTTGATTTATATTGTATTTAATCGAATTTTGTTGTAAGACTACTAAAAATAATATTAAATCTGAACAAATGAGAACATGTGGACCAAATTATCACAATCACATCATCCGTAATGCTAATGGAGATAAGTAGTGATGTAAGTGATGTGATTTTACACAACAAATTACAGTTTACATGATTGGTATCTGAAAGAAAGTTGTGATTTTTCTATTAAATACCTGTCATGTGATTTTTCATCAATTTCGGCAAAATCTTATAAACACATCTATGAATCAAAATATTGTATAAAATTCAGTGATAGGGAAGGTCGACGACGTCAGGGGGGGTCGACAAAATGCAAGGAGGTACAGAAGGGGGTATGCCGCCATAATTTGGCCGATTTTTAGCCAGCTAGGGGTAAAATGGCTGACACAAAATGGCGTCAAAATCAACTTTTGTACAGAATTTAGGCTTATTTTATAGGAATTTAACAAAATATGAGGAATTTCTGTAAGAATAACACAGAATTCATCAATTTTCAGCCAATACTGTAAGAATTTGCTCAAATTTTGCTTAATTCTGGTGGAATTCCCTCCAAATCTGTAATTCCTGGTAAAAATCGCGCCTTCAGCGCCATTGTTTCCATTTCTCTCAGGGGGGGGGGGGGGGGGTATAGCGAAGCCAATTCCAAAATTATTCTACCAGGCTGTTCCCCTCCCCTTCCCCATCACTGATAAAATTGCAAATAATTATTAAAATTAATTAGTTTTGGTTTAAAATTTTATTCTAAAAAATAACTACAATTAACAAAATTATTCGTTAATATGAGCTCATTGTTATGTATGAGTGCATTGCCATTAGAGCACAAGAATATGTGAATTTGTGGTATCAGTTGTGTGTGTTTTGTTAGCCAATAGGAACGGCAGTCATTGCAGTCCAGTTTGGAAAGTGTCAGTTGGTTTCGGTTATCAGACATGAGGAACGGCACGAATACATTCTCATCTAAATAATCAGTTAATAATACAACGCTAGTGTAGCCATAGTTTAGTCGCACAGGTCTTTGAAAATGTGTCAATGAATCGATTGCATAACTATCGCCAGTAATATATGGATTCGACTGTAAACTCAGCGACAAATCATTTTCAGACTTCTCGCTAAAAGCAAAAGAATATTCTGTTATACGACTGATAGATGTGTTTAGAATATCCAAAATTCTTAAACTATTTGATCGATAGAATGCATAATCAGCTACTCTTTTAATACTACGACCACGGAATCCCAATTGTCTTAATAGTGTCTGCTGTCCATCAAAAACATTTGCCGGTATTTCACTGATATTGTTGTTCAACAGTTGTATATTAAGAATGTTTTGGAATTTATTCAATTCAATGAATAAACTATTGTTCTCTTTATTCTCTAGTTTTGGATTATTTGCTATAAATAATTGTTTAGTTCTTTCATAACTGCCATTGAATGCATTGATGGCAATAGTGGTCAGACTGTCGGCGCCTTCAATACGAATGTAATCAAATGTGATGTCTTTGAATGTGTTTGCCTTCAATTCATTAATCGCTTTATTATTTAAAACTAGTTTTTCAAAACTTTTTCGCTTTCCATTCAATTCATTACTTAAACTATTGAAAACTGGTATCAAATCTAACGGTTGTGTTCCACCACAGTATAGGGTGTCATCTTTGCATGAGCATGGTGATATTACATCATCACTCGATGGACATATACTATATGTGCTATTGATTTGTAAGAGTATAACCAATAGATAGAATATTATAGTAATGAATAATTTTGAGGGTTTAATAATAATTTTATCAATCAATTTAGCAATTCTATAAAATTAATTTTAAATAACACTTACTTTTGAAATAGTTGTTCGGAACTAATTTATACATTTCTATTAAAATCTAATATTTATTAACGACTATTATATAAAAACTGAGAACTAATTATGAAATTGTTGTGAGTATTGTTGTTTGAATTCATAACGGTTTTTAAATAATAATCAACTTTTAAGATAATTACTGTAGAACTGGATCTGATCAGTCAAAATTTTTATCATATTATTGGAAAGCACATGTGAATTGATCTGTGCTGTGTTTTTT
>JAQIXY010000219.1:0-10744 GCA_034699165.1 Adoristes ovatus | reverse complement strand
TTGGTATAAATATTTTTAATATTTATGTAAAGATAATCATTTGATTTTTGGCTAATTTTAGAACAAAATAATTATTTTGCTTTCATTAATAGTTTGAATTTTAAACTGTTTTGGAGTTTTCGAAGGCTTTCTCATTGAAATTGTTTCTCTCATTAAAACTTTTTAAAAAATATAATGCTTTGAAAATCTGTTCACTATTTTGAACTTAAACTTAATTTAAGTGAGAGTTAAGTGAACAGTGAATTAAGCTATTGCTTAGATTTTTAAGACAAAACAAATGATGAGTTTATATAATAGGGAAACAGTAGACCAAAAATATCCTCCTCTCCGGTACAGTGCGGTCGTTCACAAACAATAAACTTCTGGTGCAATGACCCATCAATAAAATTATACCCCATTCTAATGAAACATATGAACAGAATTTTAAAACTCAAGCACTCGAAACAGTTTATAATAAATAACAACAATTATATCCATTGATTGGAAACCAATATAACTTATTTAATAAATTATCCAAACATTTATTTTATTGTTATTTAACATTGATTTTTGTTTTTTATATCAGTTTATTTGTTTATAGCAGTAATAGTTTGAAAATTGATATGAATTACAAAAATGTTTGTTCACATCTATTCTTATCTGTTATACAATAGTATTATTGAAGATAAGAATCTTTAGAATATAATTGTAGTAAAAATTACTTCTAATAAAAATTTATGAAAAACAAAGAGTAAATAAAATAGAGAGAAAAAATACTTTAAACTCATTTCCTATTGAACTGAAAATAAATAATTTCTAGCAAAACGATGTATAAATTCAAGTGAACCGTCAGTTTTTATGTTAATAATCGCGACAAACAAAAAAATTGATTACAGTTTTATCAATAAATAAGACACGAATTCTCTTCAGTCCAATGAATTGCCCTATCATTTGAAAAAACTATCATAATTTTAGAATAATATCTACTATAAAATCAAAAATCTAATGAGAATTTTATAGCCAAAAGATGAAAAGCTAGCGATTGCTGTGATTGTAATGATTGTACAGTTTTCTTACAGTTTTAGAATTACTGTTCAATAATATCGCGAAAATGATCTATAATTTAAAATCAATTTTCACATTCAATTCAAATATATTTGCGCAAAGATATTGTGCTTTAATCTATTTTTTTTCTTTTCTTATATGACCTGATATTCATTCATATCATCTGAAATGCATAAAACACTTTATTTCACCCACTCCTACATACAGTCTTCAGAGTCTACATACATGCTTAGGAATCTTCGCCTTATTTATTGTCATTTTTGGCGTTAGTTTTTTTTAGTTTAAAAAAACAGTTCAAACAGAAAAACCCATTCGTTTTTGAATTCAATGAAGTTATTATACCAAATAATTAAGTCCAAAGATTTGTCTTTAAAACAATTCAACAGTTTATTCATATCTTTTTATTTTTGTTTATTTTAATTTTATTCATAAAGCTTTTGATTTTCTACTCAAAATTAATTCATTAATACTATTATAATATTTGAGTTATTATAACGTTTAATGAATAATAAACCCATTAAAGACAAGCTTAAATCCGGGGATCACCAAGGTGGACTGAGTCAAGAGGGAGGGGGTGAAAAGGGGGTGGTTTTGGGAAAAGCTCAAAGTAGAAAATCCTTTGGTCGCGCTTTGCTTTTCCCTAATTTTTCCAAATCCGTTCAATAGACAGGGAGATATATCAAATTTTTCGCAACAAGGGAGAATTTATGAGAATATTGCACCCCTTCCCCCCTGATGATGCATGTTTAAAACTTAAAATGAATATTCATTTGAACGCAAAGTGCGATAGAAAACAATAAATTCTTGTGTGAGATATGAAGCCACGAATGAAATTATGTTATATTCCTTTCAATTTTATTCCACTTACTCTAGAATTCCTAATTAGTAAATCACGAATTGTAAGAACAAATCCATTTTAAATAATAATAACAATTATTTGTACTTTAGCTTATGTTAAATACTTTACTATAAAATAAAAGACCATTTAATTAAAAAAGAAAAAAATTGAATTATAATAAAAATTGTTTGCATATGTGATATGAATCAGAATTCCTACGATTTTTCTTAACAAAACTATAGATTATTAATTGGAAAAAAATAAAATCCAATTATCAGATCCAACACAACAGTATTGTTAGTATACAATACATTATATAATTATATAACTTTAAGCTATTATAAAAGTATTTTTTTCCAAAACAAGAATAATTGTAAAAAGTAATCATAAAAAAAGTAAAAACAATTTTATTTTTCATTATTTGACAGACAATTAATCAATTAATACATAGAGAAAAGTAATAAAAGTTATGTAATATTTATTTTAGAGAAAAAAGAGTAAAATATAGGAAAAATTGCTGTGAAATTGGATTCTGTTGAACACGAATTCTAGCATTTTGTTCACAAATAATTTTTTCAGGACTTTTGAAATAATATATTACTTAATTGTATTTTTTATGACATTCTCTCTAAAACAATATAATTAATCGAATGATTATTTTATTTACAGTACAAAGAGCTCGCAATGTGATCGCCAAAGGGAAGAATGGTTTGCAAAATATTTGAATATTTAAAACTTATAATTCTTACATATCTTCTTCATATAATATACATATAATTTAAATATTATTTATTCCTTAACTATCTCTTTAAGAATCGTTTGCTTAAGGCATGGGTTTTGTTTGTAAATTAGTTTTTATTTTTATTGCAAAAATTATCATTTATTAATCTATAAACTAGCACATTTTGGCACATTTTTGCGCATTTGCACATTTTCATCTCATTTAAATGTGTAATTTTAAATAGGGTTTGAAATTATTTAAAAGCATTCAGTATTTGCTTATATTAATGGTTTTGTTGAAAACCAAAGTTTATTAGAACCCAAAAAATCATTTCCCCTTTTTAGTTAACAGACAATGAATGTCATCCGCTATAATAAAAACTGAACACTTCCTCTATTTTCACTCTATTCTGGATAAATAAGTCTATTTGTAGTATAAAAAAGAGTTTTTAGTATTCGGTGTTCGGCAACCGTTTCGCTATATTTTTATTGTTTATACTTCTGTCGAGAAATTCATTCCTTTTTATAGCGATTAGAGACAAATAATAGAGAATAAGAGAATAAATATTGTCTAAACTATTATTATTTACTATTAGTATATAATCATTACTAAAGTAATTGTCGACTGTTTTTTAGGGACAAACGATTCGTACGTTATTATACAGAATGGAAAAGAAAAGTTTCAGACATCAGTAAAGGAGCAGTCAATTGATCCGGTTTGGCACGAAGAATGCGATTTGTATGACACACCACTTGATTAATGAAACACTATTTTCTCACTTAAATAACTTATAATCACTGATGCCCAAGGTAGGGAGGGCACAAAACACCACCTATTTGTTGAGATATAGCTGAAATAATCAATTCAGGGTACTTTTCTCATCATTTTGGGGGTGGTTTGGGAGCGGGTAAATCTTCCGATCAAATCCGATGAGTTTGACCCCCTCAGCCAAATTTTTTGAAATTTTCCGCCATTCCCCCTGATCAGCACCCTAAAATGTTGCGAAAAGTATCCTGAATTGATATATCAGTGATATCTCATGTGGCACGAAAGTTAGCTCCGCTCCCTACCTTGGCCAACACTGCTTTTAATATAATTATACTCTGTTATCAATTTAATTATTCTTATAATTAACAGTCGAGTAGTTCTATGAGTAATAAATTGGTCGCAAATTATTCATTAAGTTTTATGTCAAGGCTTTTGATTTGAAATTATTATTATATTTTAGTTTTAAAAGCGGATAAAATTGTTTTAATTTTAATCCCATTAGTAGTTATTTTCTGTTTTTATATTTTTGTTATTAATTTTGTTTTTTGTTATTAATTTTAATCGAAATTCTGTTATAATTTGATTTTAACCTTCTTTTGGCCAAAAATTCAGTTAAGCTTTTATAAGAAATTAGAGAACAGAATAAGAATTTTTTAAACAAACAGATACTTAAGAGTTAATCTAATTTATACTCTTTTTTCTCTTTAGACGCAAAAAAAAGTTAAAACTTAATCAGAATTATTCAGTCCGTGAAATGAGAATTTGTTCGATTAGTCTAAAAAAATTGAAAACTAAAAGTTAATTTTTAGTTAAATAGTTATAATTACTTTAATCCGCAAACAATAGGCGAACAAAATATCTTTTTGTTACAACTTATGCACAAAATATGATATTTAAGAAAAATATTGAATGACTTTATAGAAAAATCAGTAAATGATTTGTGAAATTCTGTGTTTAAAAAAATAATATTTACTTTTTTTTACTGTAAATAAGGTCACAATTAATTGAATAATTTTTTCGAAATTCTATTATTCAGTTTATAGTTAACTACTTTTGCAAATAATAAGATATAAAGAATTTTCAAAAAAGGATTTCACATGAAATTGACTATAAATCATATGAACAGATATTATATATAAGAAAAAAATATTTTCTCACAAAGAATTCTAAAGTTTTTCTTCTCTTTTCTCAATTCTCTCTTTAGACTAATTGAAGACAAAGAGACAGATATTGTAAAATTGATTGTATTTCATCGCAATCTCTTTGGTTTGGCCGATGAATTTCTAGGCCAAGCATTCGTCTCATTAAAGGACTTTGATATATATGAACGACCAAAGAGTAGATGGTATGAACTCGAGGGCAGACCAACGAAAAAAGCTAAGAAATATCGGGGAGAAATTGAAGTCAGGGTGACTTTTATAGTCAAGAATATTCCGGTTGAAAAATTTAAAAAGAGGAACAGTTTAGTTCACAACAGTCTATTAGATATTAGGGGTGCGCTCAGGGGTGACGATAAAACACATTTAGATAAAAATGAGTCTAAAATTAATATTTCCGGTCGAAAGTTCTCAATGGCTGACGGTATTAATAAAGTGCCGAAAAGGGCGACCCGGAGTATATCGTTCAAACTCGAGGCCTTCAATAATAGGCGAAAGTCTTTGGTCGACAAGTACTTAAGGAAACACGAATCGGTTGCCACAGAAAATGAACACAATTTTAAAGTTGAAGAAGAAAGTGATGAAGACATCCAACAAAATATTGATAGTATTGAAGAAGAATTTAGTAAAAGTGAAGAAGAAGTTCGACAAATCGGTAAAAATACTGACAATAAAATTGTTATTGAAGTCAAAAATGAAGTCATCCCTGAAGTCGATAGAGGTTTAGATAGAAATAATGAAATCAAAATCGATAAAAAAATTAAAAACAAAGAAGTAATAAAGGGTTCGGAGAGTAAAGTCAAAGATAATGAATCAGATATTAGTAGTGTATCAGAAACGAAGTCAAGTTCGTGGAAACCATTTAAAGGATCATTAAAAAGAGCGTTCAGTACTAATAGCTTGATATTCATGAACCCAAGTACTACACCAGTAGTAAAACCTGTGCCAAAGTTAAGTCGAGAACAATCTTCAACTTTGACCATAACATCCGCTTCAGAACCGACTTCTGAAAAGTCTACAGAAAAGTCTTTAAAAGAGATTCGTTTAAATAATGCGAATAAAAAGTCTTCAGTTGTTAACAACGGAACTGTTTTAAGGCAACCATCAAATAGAGAAAGAATATTATCTGCTCTTAAAAAGTGTACGTGTGCTCAAAAATGGTTTTCAATATCATTATAAGCTTTTTAGCAATTATTACAATTGTATATAATTTATGTTCATTTCAGCTGAAAGACGACACACAATAGACATTAACGAAATATTGCCTAACCTGAAGCACCCGACCATTGTATTAGAAAAGCGTGCGACTCAGGCCAGTCCTGATTCACTCTATTCATCGTTTGAATCTCTAATAAATAGAAGACATACCAAAACAGACTATCACCAGAAGTACGAGAGTCTCAATAAAGAGGTGCAAATAATTACTTTAATTGCTTTTAATTTTCAGTTCGCTTTTGTCCAACCATTCCATTATATAATATTAACAATAATTCAATATTTTTCCTTATTTTCTGATGATTTCATTGAACTTTTCAGTTGAATATTTTAACTCTTATCGGGAATTTTTAGCAATTTTTGATTATTAATTCATTTATTTTGTAGTCATTTTTTAAAAATAACTATTCTGTTCTACAAATCACTTCCTCCTATCTATTGTCTGATGTCTATCATTCCTTAAAATTTATATATTAATCACCAAATATAGTATATTATTTAGGGATGGTCAAGGGGGGAAATATCCAAGCCTATACCTTGAGATTTTGAATTTGTCTCCCATAGACTTGAGGACCCCATTCCCCCTGAGTTTATGAACCATCACTAATATAATTATAACAGAATGAATGACAGAACAATACATACCCAACACTACCTAAAAATAATTTTTAATTCAAAATAGTTTAAAATGTTTTGCACAATACTGGATATGTGTTGTACTTATAAATTAAAATATTCATAATTAATTAAATGAAAACACATTTAAGCAAATCTGCTTTTTTTCTTATCTCGTATTAGGAATTGATTCAATTGATTGAATCACAACAGTTGACAATATTTGGACTAAACGAACAAATCAATGATTTGGAGCTATACATCGATAATCTATTGGTTCGTGTATTAGAAACTTCGCCCAGAATTTTACAAAGTTCTGAATCATATAAATTAAAAAATCTTTACAAGATATGAGTCTTTTTCTCTTTTTTTAAAAAAGTGTTCCTAATCTTGACTTTTTGTAAAATACATTTAAAAAACAGTATTATATTTTTCAGACATTGAAAGTACTTTATTATTCATTAATATTATTATACAATACTTTATAATTTTTATTTTGTACACAGAATGCAGTTAAAGGTTTATTTAAAGACAATTTATTAAAAGATGTATTTTCAATGGTATGTCTTATTTAAAACATTTTTCTTCTTCTAATTTCTAAATATTTTTATAAATGAGAAAATAATTTTTGTGTAAATAATAGTTTTAAACTAAAACAACAACAAAAAGAAGAGTAAATTATTTATTTAAAAATCTATTTATACATTAATATAGTCTCAAAGAGTTTAATATTATTTCAATGTTGTATTAAATGCAATATATTTAACGAATTGATAAATAAATGACTTTAAACACTTGACTTAGGATAACAATATTGATATAATCTTGGTAATATTATAATTTATTAATTAGAATCACACAAATCCTTAAGTAAATTAATACTGTGCTCAAAATTAGCAATTTATGCAATTTAAATCGTTAATTATACTAGCTTAAAACACTAAACTCACCTCTAATCGAGTATTAATATTATTTTAATACCCCCTCAATAAGTTATTTTTAATTTGTGTTCTTTTCAGACATATTAAAAGTCTTGCGTTGAAAATAAATTGCATAAATTGCAAATATTTATTGCAAATAATCATATAAATGATCTATTTATGTCCCTGCACTATTTAGCCTAATTTATATTCAAACTCTGATAAAAAATTGTGATTTTTAGATATAAGCGCTTTAAACGAAAAATAGAAAATACATTGAAATGTTCTAATTTATGATTTTTACCCATACTTTAGACGATTTGAATTCTGGTCGGATGTCCTGATGAAGACAAGCGACGTATCTTAGCTGTAGTCAAAACCCGAGTTTTTTTGGTATTCCTTTTGTCTCTTTTACTATAATAGACATACATTGCCATAAAGATTATTAGCGCCACAATTGTCATAACCAGACATATCGATAATGTCATGAATATTAAGTCCATCTGAGGTCCAAATAAAACCATTTTCTGAATTCAATGAATTGATTGCAAAATAAATTATCAAAAAAATATATATCAAATGATAGTTGACTTACATTTTATTACAATATTCTTAATGTTTCGATATCTCACTGTTTGACTGAATCGATAGAATTCTTTCGTTCGCTTATTAGTAATTATTATTTATTTATTTTTCTAGGATTTAGAGGAAAAGTAGAATAAATATTTTCAAACAAATATATTTATATGGGATTTGATGAGCAAAAACAGTAACATTGAAGTGAATAGTGAATGAGATATTTTTGGAATTAACTCTGTTTCTAAAGTCTCTGCAAATGTGTAATTGTTTTTTTCATTTTCATAGCTCGACATCTCTTAAAATGCTTAAAATAGAAGCTTAACTCACGATTCAAAAACATTTAACTCAGTTATGTACTCGCCTGTGATGGGGAAGGTCGCCGAAGGCAGGGGGGTATTTTTGTCGCCAAATTGCTAGGGGGTACAGCAGTTGGTATGACGTCATAATTTTGCCGAATTTTTCCCAGGAGGGTCCAGGAGGGGGTAAAATTGCAGACACGAAATGACGTCAAAACCCACTTTTTTACAGAATCGCACCGAATTTAAGCTTATTCTTGAATCTTGGCTCAAATTTTACAAGAATTTGACAGATTAAAGCGAAATTCTGTAAGAGTAACACAGAATTCATCAATTTTCTGCCAATTCTGCAAGAATTTAACTAGATTCTTGTGGAATTTCGTCAAATTCTGTAAATTTTGGTAAAAATGGCGCCTTATTCCCATTCTCTTGAGGGGGAGGGTATAGCGAAGAACATCCAAAAAATTTCCAGGGAGGGGGGTATTCCAGGTTATACCCCCTTCCACATCACTGGTATTCGCCCACTATTACACATTATTTTACATCTAATTTAATATTAATATTTTAATAAAACTGAGGGGAAGTTTCAATAAATTTATACTTTCCTGTCATTAAATTGAATAATAAAACATTTGTATAAAATTTTATTGATTTTTAGCATATAATCAATATTTGAACAACAAATAGCAAGTATTTAACATGGTATAAAATTGTAAAATTAATTTAAAATGTTATCAATAATTTAATAGGCCGGCTTAGTTTAAAACTAGACCTGAAGCATTCTATAGCTTGGTGAAATTTTTCACGAAAATCACCCCGGGGATATCACAGGGTGTATAACTGATTTTATAATATTAAAGTCACAAAATGTGAGATTTACTAAAAAGTGTAGAATTTTTAATCAAATAAAAAGTCGCAAAATTAGTTGATATGACCCACGAATGAAGTGATTCTATTCTTGTTATCTTTATTAATAAACATAAACGAGTGATCAGTTCTAACATACGGTAGGTTTGGATAAAGATTTCATTTATTTATTATTAATAATATTCAAAATAATTTACCAAAAGATTAACGAAAAGTTTGTAATAAATTATTACTAATAAACAATACAATGAAATGAATAAACAGTAGAAATAATAGTTATAATGCAATGAATTAATGAGAATCTTATTCTTCGTTTTGTAAATCCATTGATTCCACTTTGAAATTATTGTTTACTTTTGGTTTCGATTCTTCAATAAAATGGTTTAACTGTTGTTCGAAATGTTTCATATATTGATCACACTATTGAATGGAAAAATTAAATTAAATATATTTGAAATCAATTAAACAAAATAACTATGGCTTACATTCGGACCGATTGCCAAATGCATGTCCTCTTGTCTGACGTGAAATATGGGTTCGACAGTGAGTGGAGACATGAAGTCCGGGTAACGGAAAGTAATGCTTTCCTCATACAAGAGAATAGCCATCAAAGCGTCGTATTTCGTGACATTCGAACGAAGAGATAGTTTTGCAAATCCTTTCGATAAAGAGACCAACGATTCCATTGATATTCGATTCAATTTTGAGCCACGAATACGACGTTTACACACATAATAGCTTTGAAGCAATTGTTCGGCCGATTCACTCATTTTTGGTCGAATTTGAATAATTATTTGTAGGATTTGTTGCCAAACATCGAACGATAGAGTCCTTTCATCGCACTGTTCATAGGAATAGTCGTCGTTTTGGTCTCTAATCGTGTAAACCATTCCAAACACTTCAGTCCAGAGTATTGTTTGACTTTTGCCAAATTTGTTTGTGAACTGTCTTTCATCGATGTTGTCCTCAATTACTGCCCAAACGGTTGACTTCAGCTGTGATTCAACACTGAGTTCTGGAATCGATGGTTGACTTTGTCGGGCAATCACTTCATTTGTTTCCAACGCGTGAAACAAAGAAGTTTTCTCTTTTGGGGGCAAATCATTCAAATTATAGGCACTGGTTATTACAGTTATACCGTCGGCACCCAATTGAAGAGCACCCGAATCTATCCATTCAACGGTCGATTCCTTTCGCGTACTGCCAGTCATTGGAAGCAATGAAGACTTTTGTAGATATCTATGGGGACTGAAAAGTGACGCCCACTCGAAGAGCCGCCGAATCATAACTGTGTCATCACATATGACCAGAACTGATAAATGGTTTTTCTGTTTGTAGGCAAACATTCATTCAGTGATTAAATGAATTCATTTATTTGTTTTGTGACTCACTTTTGGGCAATCGTTTAGCGAAAGAATACTTAAAAGTAATCCTAATTTCAGCCGAAAAAAAGAACCGGAAATACAGATATTGTCCGCAAAAATGTAGGCAAGACTTAACGCAAATCCAAACATTGAATCCTTTCGATCTTTAAATGAATGCAAATAATTGTAATTTAAAAATCAATTCAAATATCAATTCAAACCTTCTATTAATTGTTGCATTGATTGCGGAAAAAGTGAAACAAATTGCGGGAAATTATTGATAATGCGATTGATATTCAATGGACACATCGGTTGATAAAACTTTTCGAAAGAGAGTAATAATAGTTCTTCAGAACTGAC
>JAQIXY010000218.1:0-10754 GCA_034699165.1 Adoristes ovatus | reverse complement strand
ATATGTATAATATTGTTTAGTTTTATTCAGTGCAACAAAAGGATCGATAAGTAAAATAATTCTTAGAGAATATCTATTATTATTATTATTATTATGGAAACAGTGTATTACCTGATTCAGCACTTATATCAGTGAAGTTTTATTGATATTTTGCTTCACTTTATTTCATATTCTTTTATCTAAACTAAACTGTTATTCAAATAAAACGAAGAATTATTCAAAACTGTTTTGTTATATCAATCAAATGGTGTTTCATAGAGTGAAATTGGATTTTCTCTCTCATAATCTAAGGCACCGTTTATTTTATACGGTTTTTGTCTTCGAATATATTAGTTTCAAAAATTCTTATATGCAGTAAAAGAGCCGACAGTGAAATAACGAGACTTTTTATCGATTTTTTCAATAACTAGTAAGACGTGTAATGAGTTGTTGTTAAATGTTCTGATGTTATGAAGAGTTAAGAGAAAGAAAAGAAGAAATATAAGAAAAAGAGAAAACTTTTTCACATTAAAGACATACGTTTTTCAGAGGAAAAGCATAATAATTATCAGTTGGAGAAGAGTTTCAATGAAAAAACGAGTCGAAAAACAATTACAAACTTTGTGTTCAATTCGCTAAGTCTTGGCTTCTCTGCAAATAAACCTTATTATTGCTATTCTTTTCTCAATTAACTGGTGTTACGTTTCTTTCAGCTCTCCCTCCCTCTCCTCTCTTCCCACTTATATCTATTTTCTTATTTTAATTCACTTTTCACTCACATCTCTCCCTAATATTATCTCTCCTTCTCTTTTATTTTGTGAGCAATTGTTAGTCAAAAAAGCTTTCCATAAAATCTTTGATAGTTTTTTTGGGTTTTGTTGGACTGAATCTAACAAACGCGTAGTTTAACTGATGTGAGAGCCAGAGATCAATAAATGGCTCTTATCTGACCTTATGTTAGACCATACAAATCGTCAAATAAGGAACAGTTAATTCAGTGAATTAATAGCAATTCAAGTCAATTACCGGTTTAGTGTTACGAGTCTTAGTTAAACAATTACACGAATGACAAAAGTAAGTTTGTGTCCGATAAGATCATTGACTTCACTGCAATTCCTGTGCCCAAGCCTTCAATCTTATGTTCGCTAACTATTATAACAACTGTTCGCATAACACGTTTAGTTTGTTAGAGATTAGTTCAGTTTAGTAGTCAAATAGCATTCAATAAGTCTCTCTCACTCTAATCGACAAACTTTTTCCACAATTTATTCATTCAATTACTGTTTGATATTAGAGTACGAAAGAACATCATATGTGAGGAATAGATTATTTAGATTAGACACCAATCTATCCATCTTTTGTTTAAATATTGTTTTTTTATATATTCACTTGGAGTTCATGTTTTCTCCTATTTTTATGAATATATATATAAATAAATAGCAATCCTTAAGAAGAAAAAAGTGTAGTTTAGTTGAAATCACATGAAAGATAGAAAGAGAATAATAAAAAATAATGGATTGAAAATAAAAATAATGATGTTATGACATAAGCATATTAATGATGAGCCGAACCATTAGCTTTCAATTTTCAGAATCGCATATTTGCTTCAAAAAAATCATTTTATCATAAAATTGTGAAAAATAAAGTTTAATGTTATTTCTCGGCTAAAATAGAGTTCAGAAGAGAAAAATTCACAGCTATTTGTGAGGCAAAGAGAAGAACGAATATAACTATAAATGAATGAGAATTTATATATATTTTTATCTGAAATTCTGTTATATTTTTTTCTCTTTTCCTTTTTATTACATAAAAGTTTAGTAGAGTTCGAATCGATTCTATAGTTTTTATCTCTAATATTCTTAAAGTATAACTAAATTTAAATATTTAATGATAACAAACTTTATTATAAACTATTTCTCTTTAATGATATTCTTTAGTGAAGTACTAAAAATAAAAATATTCGATATTTTCTCTCTTATTCTGTATATTATTTGAACTATACTTTTATGATTGATTTGAGTGCCGCTCAAACATAAAAATTGAATTCCTTATGCCTTTCACTACTTGTATGAATGAAATGTTAACCAAAGTAACAAAAAAAATCGATTAATTATTTTCTATTAGAGAACACAGAATAACAGAATTTATTGATTGAAAACTATAGTTAAATGAATTAATTTTTATTCTTTTTGTATATTTCCCACAGAATTACTGTTAATAAATGTCTTCAGAAATAGTATTCTTAAATATTTTTCATTATATTTATTGTTGGCTATTGTGTTCATTATATTCATGTGTTGTTAGTCATAAATATGAACACAAGTCAGTCCATCAATAATTTGTTCTTTCCTTTTCTATTGCTGTCAAATATGTGCTAAACATTTAAGTATTCGCTTAACAATAGTCTAGACGTAGAATATTCTGTAATTGCAATATAAAAGTGTTCTTATAATTCATTAATACAATTAAATGACATCATATGCGATGAAATAACATAAAAGTAATTAATATAAAGTTTTTGTTTGCTATTATTGACTATAATTAGAATAAATATTCTTAAGAATTAAATTAATTAATTGGTTTCGGAACCAAAGGGATTGTGTGTTTCGTATCATAAATGAGTCTAATAGTCAAATGAATTGAATTGCAAATGAAAGCCGAGTAAAAGCATAATAAGAATAAAAGTTTCAATTGAGTAGAATTTATTATCGCAACTCATTCTAATCACACGTCAAATAACTTAATCTAAAGGCTTATATCGTATGGCAATTCTTAAACAGAGTATTCTCTTTAGTATATTTGCCATATATTAGGCCCGAAGACATTCACCAAAAGAATTGGTCTCAAAATACTTTATACTATTCTTTTATTTTTATTCTTCTTTTCTATTCGGTTCTACACTTAAAACAACAATAATTGAAATGAAAGAAAAGCTGATCTAAAAAAACTAATTCTTATATACTGTATAGAGTAAAACTATAAGAATAAGAATATAAAACTAAACCGATTTAGTATAGTGTTTGGCCATAACTAAAGCACAGTCGGGGCGGAGGCCAAAACACAGTAATAGAATATAATTTTCAATCCGTTAAGTCCTCGAGCGAAGAGACTAAAGAATAGGAGGGAAAGGATTGGAAGAGGAGAGGGACGGGAGGAGAGCGAGAGAGAGAGAGAGAGAGAGAGAGAGAGACAGAGAGAGAGAGAGAGAGCGAGAGAGAGAATTTTTAGCTGTTCTTCAGTGAACTAAATGAAATGGAATTTTATTACCAAAAATGAATTTAGAAAATAACGGAAAAATATAAAAATTGAATTTTGTTGTGATATTGTTTTGTTAAGAATTTTCTTCGCGAATGACTCCAATAATTTTCATTTTTCTGATATTTAGTGATAATAATACAAAAAGAAGAAAAACTTTTAAGAAGAAAAAAAAATTCTTTTTATAAATTGTTTGACATTTTTTCTACTCCTTATCCTTTAACTAAATTCTTATGTAAAGAATATTCTTTCGGTCCAAAAACCTTTTGATACAAATAATAATTTTTCATTTTTTCTTCTTTTTTAGTTTTTTATGTGTGACTGAAAAATGCTTAAACTCAGAGCTCATTATTCTTCAGAGTCTTAAGTCTTAAGAACTTCTTATGGAAACAATGTTTTCATACGACAGATAATTATTTATTAGAAAGTTATTCAAAAAAGTAATCGTTTGTCGGATATTCTGTAATATTATTCGCCAAATATGTATACAATTTTAAGAACAATGTATTGCATTCTCTTTTTTACTTATTTAAGACAAACAATAATAGATCCCAAGAGTGTGATAACCATTCAGTTGTCTATATATACGATGATTAACACAATTTGTGGCACAACTTTGGTGCCAAACATGGATGCAAAAGAATTATAGTTCTGTGAGACATTGATAGATTTACACCAGGGTCAATTCTGTACATTAAGCGCTTTTTAAACATAGTATATATTAGTTTATTAATAAAACTGATTTATTAATAAACCGAATGAGAATCCAATAGAAGACACAGTGAATTATTATTTTTTTTTGCTGCTATATTCAGGGTATATTTTGTTTGTGTTCCATTTCCGCACCCCTGCTATAAATGATAATAAGAGGTCAATGTTTAGCAATTCTCTTCACACAAAACTTCACTAAATTTTTAGTTCCCGTTTGCTATTTGTTCTCTGAATTCTCATATATTTATGACCAAAACTATTGTATTACAAACATAAGAGCCGTTCGGATACTAAAACTCTTACAACTAGGCATCACCACGGGGTTGGGTGGAGGTGGGAGGTAATTGCCTAAATCACCCTGTTTCGATTTTTTGTAGATATACTTACATTGACTTTTGCGCAGATTTAGTAAACATTAGGAAAAAAGCATTGGGCCAAAGAATCTTTTAACCCCCTTTTCCCTGAGTGTTCAAATTTACAAAAGTACCCCCCCCCCTGCTCCCCTGACTCGCCCGACCTTGGTGATTCCTGGTTGAAGCTATTTCTATTATTATATTATACTCTATATTGTATTGAATTACATTTGAAAATAAAATGAATTGAAAAATAAAATTCAAAACAAATTCTATTGAATTAAATGATTTACAAAAAGAATTCTTTTCAAAACTAAATAATTTTTAATCAAATTCTTTTAGAAAAACTATTGAATGAATGTTTAATTATAACATATTTTGACTATCGATTCATTTGTTGGACTGAAAATGATTTTCATCATTGGATTTGCATTTATTTGCTTATAAATGCAATGTATGTCTGAACCCATTTAGGAGACTATGGGATCAAATGTGCGAAATAACTAAACCGTAATAATTGATTGTTTCCTTTCGTTACACTGTTTTCTTGCCATCAAATCTTCACAAGAAATAGAAAAAAAGGAAAAATTTATTGCTTTATATAGAAAATCAACTGAATTTCATCTCATTGTTTGCCAAACTATTTGTTTGTTTGTCACAAACAGTATTTATTTGGTGTAACAGTCCTTATCAAGGGGTGGACAGAGATGCCCAGGCCTCCCCCTTATAATATTGAAACTATCTTGTCAAAATTCGAAAAAATATTACAGACTATTATAAAATTTATAAAATAATAATAAATAAAAATGGGGTATTTTGTTGATCATAATATACTATACTTGGGGGTATACTATACTTTAGCTTATATAACATTTTCATTCAGAGCTCAATTTAAACCAAAACCTTATTCGAAACTCATTTGCAGTCACTTTGAGATGAGATGAGAAAAGAAATATAGAATCCCTGAACACATATCTGATTTAGAATTATATTATCTGTTTGTTTGAGTATAAAAGTATTCATTTTTCTCATCCAAAAAATGAGGAAATCTTTTGTATTGTATTCTGTTTTATCTCAATCTTTGCTTTTTTCCTCTTTTGGTTTACGACTCGAGTGTCGGACTTAATGTTATTTTCAAATACACTTTATTTATATCAATAAAGTTATGTTTCTTTTCTCTCTTTTGTCTCTTATATTCATTTTTCTTCTTTATATTTCTTCTTTTGTTTTCTATTTTTCTCTCATTTAATAATATTTTAAATCAAATTATTTTATCAAATCGTTTGGATTTTAAGCTTAAAGAATAAGAATAATAGAAAAACTTGAGTTCAATTTGAAATCATTTTCTCAAAAGTGATTTATTGAACATATTTTTTAATCTGATTTTTCAAACAATGATTACCAAAAAATAAAAAAGTTTTTCTCTCTTTATATATATTTGATATAAATAAGGTTGCTAAATTTGATGAAATTTAAAATGACAAATCAAATTTGAAAATCTAACATAATTTAGAATGAGCCTGGATGATTTAGCAAACATTTCAATAGAATTTCACACAATATTCATATAATATTAAGCTTTAGGAGAAAATTATTGGGAATAATATATATTCCGTTGAAAATTTCATTGAAAGATATAATTTAAGATGAAAGTTTCAGTGATATTTCATGAAACTTTCAATGGAAAGTTTCATATTTACAACCTTAGATATAAAGAATTGTATATATTCTTCATTTCAAATAATATTTCAAAATAGAATATTAGGGGAAAAAAAGACTTTAAATGGAGTTTTGATAATAAAATATTAGATATAGTTATGGATCAGAAGAACAGAAAATTTTATGGATTTTCAATTTGTAATACTATTCAATATAATGGACAGTGATCTTGGTTTTGAAATTGCATTCAATTCATAGCTTTTTTCAGTGAATAGTAGTTATTATTATGTAAACTATTTTTTACTACTCTTTGATATTATAGAGTAATAACTTAAATGTTGGAAATGAGAAAATAATTACAAGAATTATAGCATTTGTCAAGAATTATAACATTTCTGTTAAATTATTTTCTATGCCTTTGATATTCTGTATTCAATAAATATATTATTCATTGAAATGTTACGAAAGAATTGCTTTTAGAGTCTAATCTAAGAATAAGAATAACATTTGGAATCAAATGTTTGTCTGTTATTAGACCCCAAATCTCAAGTCAGTTGTTATTTCATCGAGAATTTCATTTTCAAAGAATATATTACTCGTAAGAGATATTTCATGTTTTTAAGCTAAAAGTTTGTTCACAAAGAGATTAATTAATTTTATTTGTTGATAAATATATTGGCTCTGAATAGAAAAGTTTGTTTCAGAATCAATGTTAGGCTCAATCAAAGAGTCTCTTAGAATCACATCATTATTGATGATTTAGAGAAGAAAAAAAGGTTTATTCTATGTTTCGATCAAATTCCTTGAGTATAAGAAATGATGAAAAGATTGAAACAGAAAAGAGAATATCTTTTTCAGTGCAACAAATGAATTCTGACATGAATTTTGTGCACAATATCATTGATTTAGGTATCAAACATATGAAGATGCTTTAAAACAAAATAATCAATTCTTTTCTTCTAAAAGAAGATTTTTTTTTGAATTCTACTTTTTTATCCTTTCCTTTAAATTAAATAACAAAACAAAAGGCGATTTATTTTTTAGGCTCAACTGAATTATAAGCACAAAAAGCCTACAAAAACTAATTTGAAGACACGTTTACAACAAATTATATATCACTTCTGAACACAAATGAATGGTTTCGGACACCAAATGATATTTCTTTAAGCCTTTGGAGTTTAAATTGATTTTCACTCAAACCGAGAAAAAAATAGGAGAAATAAAAATCATTGATCAGTAATGACCACAGCTTATGATCAGATAGAGATATGTGTTAAACGTGTTCGAACATCACTTCCAGTGCTATCTTATAATTTTAAGCCATCATAATTTAAATTAAGATACATTTGAATTTTTATTTTATGTAATCCATTACTAATCATAATTAGGACACAGACTCTATGATTTGCTCATATTTTACTACTAAATAATAAAATTATTACGATTTATGTATTATTACTATTCATTTATTTGATATAAAAGTAAGAATTAATTATTCTTATAGTGAATGAACTAAAATTTGTAGCAAAATATTACAATAATATTAATATATAAATATTGAATGAAATAGAATTGCAAACCAATTGTATGTTTGAATACAAATTGCAACTATTGTGACATTTATATTACTGCAGACATTCATTAATAATTAAATCTATTGACTTAATAGTAATTAATGTTTAATAATGCAAACATATTAAATAATTGAGCATGCAACAAATTTAAATAACAAACCATATAATGGCTTTTCATAAGATACTTATCCATATAAGCTTGTTCAAATTTTAAAATGTGTAAAAAATCACAATTTTTACGAGTTTATACATTTTAAAATGTTAAAACTCTTTTTGGAAATATTTTTGTTTCTATTGTTTTTTGAAATAAAATTTTGCAATTTTTGCAGTTATAAGAAGTGCATTAATAGAAAAACTTACATAACATTCAAAATTATTACATTATAAAAAAGTTTTTTTAACATTAGAAAAATGTTAGAGTTGTTGAGAAAAATATAGTTAAGAGTTAAACCAAATGGGAAAGAGTGGACCAAAAAATAAGTGAATGAAAATTCTGTTATCACTTCATATTCTCACTGTTTATCCAAAAATATCAATCATTTTTGAACATATTTTCTCTCGCATTCACTCTTTCTTTTTTTTTCACTATTTTCTCCTCTAATTTATGGTTTTATCTGAACCTATACTCAATCCTCTCTTCCATTGAATGCCTGAATACAGAAAATTTTTAGTGATCAGCAAAGATATAGAATAATAGATAAGTAAAGAATAAATAATAAATATGAAAGACATAGAAGTTTTTATTCTGTCTGGAAGTTAGTGTAAGAAAATAAGATAAAAATATTTTTGGAGCAAAACGTGATTCGTTAGAAGTTTCTTCTCGTCTTCACTGCCTTCAGCTCTATTCGAAAGGAAGAGAAAAAGATCTTTTGGTCTCACAGTTGAACAACCAATGGATAAAACATTACAATATTGTTCGCAGAATATTCTTTATGTCTGTATTCTTAAGTTGATTGCATTGAATATATTATTTTGCAGACAAACAAACTCTAATTTTTCAACATTTGTTTCGACTAAAGCAACACTACTTTACTGTATAGTGAAGTCGGACTATAAAAACAATCTCATGATGTCATACATAAAATTGAATTTTAGTGAAAAGCAGAATATTCTGTTGTATACACTATAACAATAAATTCAACTTAATATTGATTTATTTAAGACAATTCACTTTATTCTTTATAGAGTAAAACATATTATATATAATTTTCATTTTATGAATAATTGATTTCTTTCTTTGGGTTTTGAGTTCCGGTAAATCAGATTTATTTTTGCTCTAAATTTTCATTTTATTTCATTTATTATTGAAGAATATTCTGTAGTAAAAGCCATTGTGTTTAGTATTATTTGGTTCGCCGTTTGCAAGACTGACATTAATTCTTAGTTTGCAATTAATTTCATAATCTCTTGAAAAAGGCTTACGAGTGTCGTAACGAGACATTGAAAATAAATAGAGATTAGTTTCCACTGATTCCTTCATTTTTACGGATCAAATAATAATTAACTCTAAGATTATTTAATCAATTTTGTATATCTTTTCGATAGAAAACAGATTAATTCCCTATTTTTTATTCTGCCATAAAATCTAATGTAAACAGGGGTTGGGGTATAAAAGTGGAAGTAAATGCTGGCTAATGACAAATTCTAAGCTAAGTTAATAAAATAGGATACAGGGCAATGATTTTTTTATTGCTGAATTCCGTGCGTTGATTACATGACTTAGTGTTTGCTTATATTTACGATCAAATATTGAATTCCTTAACAGAATTGTTTTTTTTCACCGATAACTTTATGAAAGTATTTTCAATTATTTTATTATTAATAAAAATGTTTTATTGAATTGAAATCAATAAATTGATTGCTAACAACTAATGATAATGCTAACCCCATGTGCAGGGTAAAACACCCCGAAAGGGCGGGCGATAAAATAATGATCATGCTAGTTTGTTTTAAGCTTAACATATTATTCTTGATATATAAGAAGATTGTGTCACTTAATTGAGTGCACTCTCGAAGCTTCTAATCCTGGAATAGAGAATTAGTGCCTCATATAGTGGTCACTCTCTGGAGATAATAAAGTTTTATATAATTTTGTGCACAAATTATATAATTCGGACTCAAATTCTTATCGAAAAAATTATAGGAATGTAGTAATCATTAATGCAATTCGACAGTGGAATCAACATCACATATATTACTGGAAAACCTGAGACAATGAAATTCTACTCAACTCTCGTATCTGTGCTCACAAAATGAGTTTTAGTCGGCATTTTTTATATTATTTATTTATTATTTATTTTATGTTTGTTTTTCTCAATTATTAAATTTCATTTCAATCATATTTGTTATGTGTCTGAGAGAAGCCTTTATTTAAATATAAGATATTTTCAATTAAATATTAATTAATGTTCTCATAGAATAATATTGTGAGCAATGAATATATGAATCTATAAGTTATGAAAAATATTTATTCAATTTTCTATTAATAATAGTATTCGTAAATATTATTCATGAATTTTGAAATTGGTTTTTATGATAGCATCAATAATATAAATTGATTTAATAAGCCGTAGAAATATTTTGCTGCAAAACAGAATATATTCCCTAATTTGGTGAATGCATTCAATGAGAGATATAAAGCCTTTGAGATTAAAAATTGAAGAATATTTTTGTAAAAATAATTAAATTGCGAGAGAACTCGAATTATATAAGGATTTACGAAACAAACATTTGTCAAAATTTCTCTCCACTCGTGCTTTGATTTAAACAACTTATATATCACTATAGAGTTTGAAATGAATCGCAGATTTTGTTTAATTTAAGCAAATAATTCGTTTTAATCTTCAAATTCATATTTGATATTTGTATTGCCATAAAATCGAAGGCATAAAAAATTTAACATGTTACAATTCATAACAAATCCTTATACAATTAGATTAGTAACAAAACTTCGGGGTTGTAATGGGGGGTACAATAAAGTACAGTAATAATTAAGTCTTGATATTTCAATGGAATTCTTTGCAAACGGTATGAATTCATATGAAGGTATGGATCAAATATCTATCAGAATATGACCATAGTTGGAATATAGATAAATATAGCATTTAAACAATTTATTATGATGAGCTAAAATGACATTACAGCTTGCATCTTTTGACAAACCAGCATTTTGCATTTTATATCAAAATTTGTTATTGTTTCTAATACAAACGTATTCTATTTA
>JAQIXY010000217.1:0-10765 GCA_034699165.1 Adoristes ovatus | reverse complement strand
GGAGTTCACTATTGGGAACGTCTTTAGTATTAGTCAGTAATGAGAGTCCGCCAAATCGTTTTTGGCAGTTCACTATTAGGGGATTTTCACTATTCGGGGATTCACTATAGAGGGATTCCACTGTATTATATTTGTATGCATTGCAGCAAAATTTTTAAATATTCCCAAAAGTAAAAAGAAATAAATTGAATTTTGAAATTTGTCGGAGTTCTAAATATTTGACTGCCTCTAAAACTTTATCTCAAATATCATTGGAAGTTTGAGTTCTAAAAAACCACATTTTATAGTTTGAACCAAAATTATTCATTTAGATTATGAACCACTACTGAATTAAAGAAGTGCTCCACAACTTAGTCGACTCTCAAACAATTCAATTCAACACAAACATCAATATATCAAACATATAATCTTTTTGTGTTCAAATCAGTTATTTTTCACATACATTTCCATTTCGACAAATATTTTTGTAAGTATTTTTTGAATTCTATTAAATAAGATTATAATAATGAAAATTAATTCACTACTAATAACTTGTTTAATATATAATGTATATAAACTAAGCTTTACTTTAAAATTTCCAAATCCTTAGAAGTTTTAGAAAAAGTTACCCAACTTTTACCTTTTGTTGTGTCCTTTGATTCGAAGGATTTTCTCAAACAAACTATTAATTTACGGAAAGTCTAATTATTGAAACAATTTATTAATAATCATTATTTTTGTCGGTTCAATGAGCTGTTACAACAACTTAACCTCTATTATAGTCTTTTTTATGCCTTTTCTTAAAACTTTAATTCTTTGAAACTTTTTTTAAGCATTAGATTTATATCAGGAAAAGTATTTTAAAGATTAGTTTTGTTATAAACGTTAAAACCATTTAATAGTTTTTATAATTAATTTCTATTTATAAAAGTGTCTACTATTTAATTGTTAAGCAAATCGATTATGAGGTCAAGGCTTTATAGGTTATACTTATGTCTAAAAACTACCAAATTTTTAAAAGTTTTAATTAAACCCATTCTTATTGACAAACATTAACCTTTGCTATGGCACTAAACAATATAAGTAATTTAAGGGTCAAAACAGGCTATTCTACGATAAACAATTGGGACAATGAATATAAGCTGTTTTGACCTCAAACTCCAAACCCAACATATTTTTAATCATTAAGTTCTTTAAAAACCTAAAGACCAGACATTAGTCGATGAAAAAGAAAAGTTTTAAATTTTGTTTGTACTGTACTTGAACTCAATTTTTCTGAAAAAAATAAAACTTTTTTGAATTTAATTTTATTTCAACAGACATTAAATGAAAATGCGAGCAATTACTCAATTTTATTTAGCCATCATTTTTGGAACCCTCAGCGTTGTAATGACTTGGCCCAGCGGTGCTCCTGGTATGATTTTTAAAGTTTAATTGATATTTAAATATATATAAAAATTTATAAACCCTTAAAGACATGGTTTGAACTTAAGATATAAGTCAAACATTTGAAAATTTAATTGTTTCCCTTAAATATTTGATTGAAATATATATTATATTCAAAAACAAAATTATCTCAATTTTCTTAATAATTTTAAAATTTCATAAAAGTTTCTTTCACTTAGATTTTAAGCAATGAATTATTTGTAATTAATCCAAAAAAACAAGTTTATATTCAATAGTTTGTATAAAAGAAGAAAAATTAGAAAAAGAAACTTTAATTTCATTTAAGTTAAACTTATATACAATCAGTGAATACTCTGATTTATAAAACATATTAAATTAAAGCCATTATATAGTTTACAACACTCTATGCAATATTATATTAATGTTTGTTTAAATTGTAGTTTATTAGAGATGAGATTTGTTAACAAATGATTTCCTCAAAAATTTTAATAAAATTAAGTTTGTATAAGAAATGAAAGTAAATAATAGTTGTAATTGTTTTAAAATTTTAGACAAAGTTTGTGATACATTAACACCAAAACACGGTGAGAATGAGGCGCGAGGGGCACAATCAGCTCCATATAGTTTAGTACAATCACATCAGGATTATTCATCCGGGGATCGAATTAAAGGTTTGCTTTACATTTTAAAAAGTATATTGAATTTTAAATTTTGATTTATTAATCTTATGTGCAGTTACTCTGAATGCTCCGAACGGATATTCATTCAGAGGACTGATGGTTCAGGCATATGATCCAAACACAAATCAAGGTATTTGAAAATAGTTAAATCACAACAATTGGTATTCAATTCATTAATTTTTCTTAATTTTTATAAATAAAGTAATCGGAAAATTCGAAGCGGGAAAGGGATTGAAATCTATTGACTCGTGCAGTGCTGTCACTCATACCGACCGAAGGTTTGCTTTAGATTTCAAAAAAACTTTTAATTAAATTATTTCATTAAATTTATTATATCAGAGGGAAGAGATCGGCGACACTTGTCTGGACGGCACCTGAATCTGGCAGAGGTAATGTTGCCTTCAGAGGAACAGTTGTTCAAAGATTCAGTGATTTTTATACTGGTTTGCACTCATCAGTTGATCCAAACATATAATTAATATAGAAAATCAAATTTTTTTAATTTTCAAATTAAATATTGATATTTTTTAAAACATTCGCTTAAATAATATAAAATCTTTGTATCGAATTAAAACTTGTTATTCATCTTTCATTTTAAAAATAAATTAATTGAAATTTTTAATCAAATTCGATATTTTATTATATTCTTTAATTAATTTAATAGAATTGGTATAAAAATTGTTATAAAATAGAAAATAAAAGATATTTTATTAATTTAATTCATTTAATGTTTTGGAAGTCATGTCGTAAATAATGATGTATTGAGTCAAAGAAACATTTATTTTGTTTAACAAAGATTAAGGCAATCGAATGAACGGAATAATAATTTATAAATAGTGAATCATTTGGGTTCACATTATGGATCTCCAGATGTGGATGTATTGAGAAAGTAGCCCGGGTTGAAATAGAATGTATTTTTGAAACCTCGTAGTATAACTTCAATGACTTGTTTACCTCTTTCTCCGCGACTTATTTTCTCATCAATGGAATGAGAAATCTATTGGAAATAATTCATTAAAAATATTAAAAATTTGAAAAATTATTTACTTTAGTCAGCATTTGGAGCAGATCTGTGTCATGAGAATGCTTGAGAAATACTTGAGCCATAGCCCATCCCAGCCAAGTGCCCCTCTCCTCACACCGATATGAAACAAATCCATCGACAGTAGAATAGCATATCATTATATCGGAGGCCAACGGAACTAAAACTTTAATAGGATTTTGGCCATCAGGTTGTGGTACAGATAGGGTTGGCATTGTGTCGGTCACTGAGTTGTTTATGTTCATGTCGTCGAGCGCTTGTATACTGTGCTCAACGCCATTGTCTCGTGTGTCTGATTAATGAAATTAATTTTAACTATAGTTTCAAAACATATCCAATATTACTTCCTCGACAGCAATTGAAAAAGAAGAGCTTTGGCTTATTTATGAGATCCGGACAGTTCTGGTTATTTAGTTTTTCAACAATATCTTTGAATTGAATGTAGAGTCCATCAGAAGCTAAAGAAAATGTTTGTTTGATTCTTAAATTTAACAATCATTTAGTAAACTAAATACAAGACAACAGTCATACCCATAAACCCCCCGATCTCTCCGTGAGAGAGAACTATGAGAATAAAACAGTCGTGAAGTTTGAGATCTGTATTCATAGAATATTCTTCAACCGTTGATTCGATCTCTTTTCGATTCGGATTATCCTTAACGATGACATCAAAGTGTAATTCTCTGAACACTTCGTACAGACGTTTGGCCTCTGCTTCGGACCCTTTCCTGAAAATATCTTCTCTTCCGGGAAATTCAAAAATATTGAATATAAGACAAAATCCGCGCGGATTTGATTGCATCGGATATATAGTGTCGCCAATCATTGCTTTCTCGCATGTCTTCACTCCAACCATAAAGTTTTCATTTTCAACAGTTCCAAGTGTTCCATTACTGCTATCACCGCCAGCACTGGCAGAGCATTGGCCATTACTTTCACTCATTTTATAATTATTTTATTAGTTATTTATTATAAATTTATATTTAATTAAGTCAATGGAATGCAAAATATAAACTAATATTTCAATGTTTTGACGATTCAAATGATAATAAATATAACAAAAGACTATAAATACCGATAGTCTAGAACTAACGCTAATTCAAATAATGTTGGAGTATTTGAGCATGCACATATGCACAATAGGAACACATATACATGCATTAACATATATTCTACACTAATTATGACCTAATGATCAAACAAATTCAAAATATAGATAAGTTATCATAAATTCTGCAGATTCTCTATGAATCGCATAATATTATACAAATAAATAAATATGTAGATAAATAAAATAATATCAAAAAATAATAATTTGATTGAACCGTTGAAATAAAAATAAAAATAATTATTATTATGATTTGGACAATACTGTAATCAATAGTGTGTTCGCAGAACTGATTTGCAATTTTACAGACAATTCAATAGCGAATATTCATTATTAAGAATCGATCCCTAAATATAGACTTTATTTTCAAAAATATTTGTTTTGAAAAACAAAACGTAAAAACAATTAATAACTTATTTAAATTGAATTTATTATGAAATGTCATTGGATTTAAGCAATTCTTTGATTAATAATATGTCCAATAAATCCAATTCGTTATCAAACGTTTGTCTGAATATAGAAAAGTTCCGAAACATCCGAAACGAATGCATTTGTGGCCAACAATACAAGTCCGCCGTCTTCTGGAGCGACAAAATCGTCTCTTTATCTGACGGTATGACCGATGATGTCTACCAACAGGCCATCTGTTTCTATCACTTGAATGAGTTCCACAGAGCTATCCATTGCATCAAATCAAGAGATTTGCACAAAACAGTCCTCTCGTGTAGACATTTGACCGCCAAATGTCACGTAAGATAAAGACATTTGAATTTAGATTTATTTTACATTTATTTTCATTCTTATCCAGTTCTCAGCCAAAGAATATAAAGAAGCGCTGGAAGTACTCGAATATGACTACAACGACAACACCAGTAAAGCGATGGACATAACGGACAACAGTAGAGAAGAAGACAATAAAGTAATGAAAAACTTGTGTAAAATTATTGTATTATTTGAAGTCTTATTAATTGTCTAATCATTAGTGGAAGAGTGGAATCGCTTTACTTAAGGGCCAAATATATGAGGCGTTAGACAACAGAATGATAGCAATTAATTGTTTCAAAGAAGCGCTAAAATACGATATTTTTTGTTACGAAGCATTCTATTCGTTAAGTCAACACCAAATGCTTACCAGAAGTGAAGGTTTGAACAAAAAATCTTTTTCAATACTTTTATTTTAAAATTTGAATTATTTTAAAACAATTTAGAGGAAGAAATCATCAATTCGTTAGATTTTGACAATCAGTGCACAAAAGATGAAACAAATTTTGTAAAATTCTTATACGAATCACAGCTTAAAAAAGTTAGTTATTTATTATTTAGTGGTTTAAAAATTACTAAAATAATTGATTGCTTTTATTTACAATCAATTGATGGAATAGTATGACAAACCGGGAGACATAACTATTCCCTACGAATTCTCACATATTCTGCAACAAAACGTTGATTTTCTCACGTCATTAGCCGAAAGGCATTACTATAATTGTGAATATCAGCAATGCTTTAAAATAACCTCTCAGTAAGTCATTTAAGTTTAATTTGTTATCAAATTAATAAAATTTTATAATATTTTAAAACTAAAGAGTTTTGTCGCGAGATCTCTATCACACCCAATGTCTACCAATCCATTTGTCGTGTCTAATGGAACTGAAAAAAACTAATTGTGAGTACTATTATATTGTTTTGATTACCTCACTTATAGTTGTATTGTATTGACAGTACTATTCGATTTGGCGCATAAACTCGTAGATCTATATCCCGAGAGTTCAGTAAGTGTTTGACTAATTTATTCCATTAAATGTAACTAAAAATGTTTGAATTTTATGACAGCTTTCATGGTTTGCAGTCGGATGTTATTACCTACTGATCAATAAAACAGACGCCGCGCGAAGATTCCTAAGTAAAGCAACCACTTTAGACAATGTGTTGGCCCCGGCGTGGCTTCTCTATGGGCACTCATTTGCGGTGGAGAGCGAACACGATCAGGCAATGGCCGCTTACTTCAAAGCATCACATTTGATGAGAGGCTGTCATTTGCCTCTACTTTACATAGGCTTAGAGTACGGCTTAACCGATAATATAAAACTCGCCGAAAGATTCTTCAAACAAGCGCTTGAAATCGCTCCAAACGATCCGTTCGTTTTGCATGAATTAGGAGTCATTGCGTATCAAAGCTCAGAGTGAGTGTTGATTATGACATTCAGGGCTCATATATTAATCAATTATTTTATTGAAAATTCAGTTTCAGTTCAGCCGAAAAGCATTTTAAGGACGCATTGGATATAATTAAAAATAGAAAAGAGATAACAGTATTGCCCGACAAATGGGAACCACTTCTCAATAATATGGGACATGTGTTGAGAAAACTTAGGTATTCATTGAATTTAACTAAAAGACAAAATTAAATATTTATGCATTTGTATACATATATTACATAATAGGAAATATGAAGAGGCGATCGATTTTCACAAACAGGCGCTAATACTTTCGCCACAAAATCCTTCCACTTATTCGGCGCTCGGATTCGTCTATAGTTTAATGACTAAATGGAACGAAGCGGTCGAGTATTTCCATAAGGTTTGCATTGATTTAATCTTTAATAAATTGAGATTCAATTTATTTAAATCTCAAATAATAGGCATTGGGTTTAAAAAGAGACGATTCCTTCTCGACTACAATGTTGGGCCACGCGATCGAACATTTAGTGACAGAAATTTCCATTTTTCAAGGTTTGCACTCAATTGTAAGCATATTATCGATTATTTATTCAAATTATTATTCGATTGTTTTAGATTCGAACGGTGTGTTCGATGAAAAGCCTGTCCGATATGAACAGCCAATTGTTATAAATGAGTTCCTTTTGACGAAAGCAAATGAAGAAAAAAGTTTACCAAACGTTAAGATAACAACAAATAAGTCGAAATCAAATATTATGAACACAACGACTACATCTAATGAACCGATAGCTGATGTGAGCGCTAATGACTGCGAAATGGATATAAGCAACTGATTGTCGTTACACAACAAACACTATCAATATTTTATTATATTTACAATAATATTAAACATTCGAATGTGAATTAAAATCGTTGTTATTATGACTTAAAGGTCTACAACAGTCGGTGCCTCGTCTTCCGGCTCTGAACTGAAATCCCACTTAAAGTTTTTGGTTAAAAATTGTTCAAATCTGAGACATCTGTTTCTCAGTGTTTCGTTTATATTCGGATTTGATTTTATATTTGAGAAATAATTTCTCAAAAATATAACCAAAAAGTTATTATTTTCAACAATATCTGCAAACAAGTCGTGTGGCGTTTGTTTCAATTGGAAGTGCAATACTCGCACGAAATTCAGGTACAAATCTGTATATTTTGTGATAGCGTTTTGAGTCATACATAAAATTTTAAGCAATTGTTTCCAGTTTTCAAATGAATCGAAAACGTGTCCGAATATAAACGTTACAAAACCAAATTGCAATTCACCCAAAACGTCGTTTATTTGTTCGCATTTTGTGATCATTGTATCCAAAGTATAGGACGCGTCCATAGAATGAACGGATATTTCATTAGCAGAAGAGTTGATCGGAAAGAGAAAATGTTTGGGTATTTCAGTGAAATTAATTACAGAATTTGGTTCAGTTCTCATGACTGGCAGTCCTTCCGAATCGATTTCAACATTATTTCGGTCCGCCGTTTGGCCACAAATGGGTATGAGTTGTGTCACTGAATTGATTTGTCCCGACTTTGGATTGAGTCGATTGAGCAGTGATTCTGTGATATAGTCTGTGAGTCCGACCCAATCACTATATGTTGAGAACTGATAAGCGCCTAAATAACTGTCGAGCGATCCGTTCCTCACATTATCGTTAAATCGTTTCAATTTTTCTAAATCATTATATTCCTGTTCGATGTCTTCATTAAATTGATTCCATTTCCTGACAATCACTTCTTTATGTTTAAAATATCTGAAAAATCCAGTTCTCGGAGCAACTGATCCTTCTTTAGAGACAGAGCTGTAATGAATGAAATGAAGTCCCGATGGAATCATTTTTATGCCCAAAAACTTTTCGCCGATATTATAAACATTGAGATCAATACCCAATTGGGTTCCGATCGGAATGTCTTCTATTATTAATGTCGAACACTCTCTAACCAATTGTTGGGCAGTGTTTTGATCGAAATCATCGGATGTCGGGTAAGGAAAGACATGACTTGTGTCCACTCCTTCTGCCATTATTTTAAAAGTATTGATTCAAAACAAATTCAAAATTTCGTTGAATTTAAATGCCGTTTAGAGTTAAACAATACATAAACGATGTCTTCAAATGAGACAAAAATTAATTATTTATATAAAAATATTTTGATTAATTAAAAATATGATAAAAAGTGATTAAAAAAAGACTAAAACTTAAAATTGATATAAATAATCGTTTATTTTATATTTCTATTAATTTAAAGTTAAGTTAATTATAAATATTTATTTCTAATTAAAAGACGTTTTTATTGAACATATTTAACAAAAATATTTTTATTGTTTTGGAAATTATGATCGAAATAGTGGTTAAGACTAAAACTGAGAGAACAGACACTTAAAGACAATGTCATCCGAGACTCAAAACCAGAATTTAATTCTCAATGAATTGAAAAACTTTTTACAATTCGTTTGCGAAGAAAAGAGTTGTTGTGTTGAATCAGTTGTCAATTCGAGTCTATCTTTACTCGAATGGTGTCCTTCAAGTCGTGAAGCAGTTCTTCAGTTCTTTTCCCAACTCTTCGACGATTATTGCGCCGAATATTGTGTCCAGAATTCGGTCAATGGATTGCAATCGAGTGACCGATCGGTTGGCGAAAGAGTCGGTCCTATTATTTCCCGATTTATTTTGGCTCAAAAGAACTCAATTAATGGTAATTCAAATCAAAACGATTTGATTAGTGTTAGAAAGTTGTCAACAGATTCGAGACGACAGTCAATGGAGTGCTCAGAAGAAAGCAAACCCTCGCACAGTGCAGACTGTCCTCAGAGTCCCACTGCTGGCACTTCTGTTTCTATGGAATCGTTGAACGACTCGAAGACAAACTCTGACCACAACAGTGACTGGAATGCAGTCATGAATGCACTTGACTTTCAGTTCATACGAATTAGTGAATCGTTAATGAATTTAATCAAAACAGAGTCCAACTCATCGTTCGCTAAATCCATAACCGATTGGTCGCTAGAATTGGCGGCAAAACTGAGTGCAAAATACAGTCGATTCGGACAAAATGTTTTGCAACAGAACTCTCCCCAAACGGACCCAAACGTGTCATTGAGTTCTTCGTTGGCCTTTTGGATGCAATGCCCGGCAATGCAGACGTTGACAAATCTAACCATTTCGAGCAATACTATAGAAATGGAAGGTCTGGTCAAACAAATGCTTCAATACTCACCACATTGTGATTGGATTCTCGCACATCTCTTCACAACGATGTCCAACAATTCAGGCTTTACTGCATATATCGAACAACTTATGCAAAGCGCCTCCTCTTCTCCTTCCGTCACATGTATTCTCTCGTATTTGTCTGAACACAATCCCAGAGCTATTGTCAACTGTTCTAAGTCTAACATTCCATTTCTCCTTAAGTTGAGCACTAATTCCAAACCACTTCTGGATTTGTTAGTCTTCGAAGCGACCAAACACTGTGAGTCAACTCAACCTTATTTCACATTTAGTCTAAAAATTTATAGTAATTTTAAAATAATTTTCAGTAAACATAAAAGCATTGAATGAATTGGTTATAACGACAAAAGCCGATGATCTTAATGATCACATCATTTATTGCATAACAAACGCTGCGAACGCTTTTGATTTATTGAAACTGGCATTCGATATATCAGTTCATTCAGAGGCCACCGAAGAGTTGAAGAGTAGAACATTAGTAATACTGTCAGCAATTATTTCACACATTCATGAGTTTGTCTACGGCTCTAATCTTACGCTAACAAACAGTCCTCCGATTTTGGTTTTGCTTAAAAACAATATCCGAGACCTTGTCTTGCATTCTGCAAAGACAACGAACCCGTCTTTACGGCGCTTACAGTTACGACTCCTGCACTTACTTTGTATGCATTACGGACTGGAGTTCGTGACTGAAGTATTCCATTATATTCTGTCCACACATTTGCATAACATAGAGCACATGTCATTCCGAAAACCAGTTTTAAATCCATTATTATCTCCATTAATGAAATCACTTAAACTACAATTCGGTGCACAGATTCAGAACTGTTTGAGCCATACTTTGAACCTTCCATTAGAGAAAAATGTCTATTATTGGTCTCACTTATTGGCTTCAGTCGAAGCCGAGGCCGTGTGTCTGGACATTGATCTCTTGTGTTCTTTCTTTTCTGATCATAACTTTGATTCTGAGACAAAAATCTTTATAAAATATTATATTTTGAGACTATTATTGCATACAATGGAAAAGTTTCCCAAACGGATAGTCCGACCACAACATAGACTCTGTCTTTCACTCGTTTCCACTTATTTTAAATTAATTAAATTACAGCAAA
>JAQIXY010000216.1:0-10796 GCA_034699165.1 Adoristes ovatus | reverse complement strand
ATGTGTTTAGCGTGTGCTTTGAATGAGGAACAAGAATAAAAAAATATTTAATTGTAAAATCCAAGATCAAACTCTCTGTCCTTGAGGTCTATACCAAAGAAAGTATTATAAAGAAAAATATTCGATAAAAAATTACTTTTATAAATGTATTTTTGCCGCTTTAGAACAGAACAGAACAGAACAGAATCTATTCTCATACATAGGTAGAGTGTATTAATGCATTGTTATATTGTTAGTGTCATAGGAGGAGAAATTGTTTTTTGTTTGAGAAACTGTGAGCTCAGCCAAACTTTTATGCAATGAATTTTGACTAAATTGAAAAATACTGGAATTATTTCGTTGAGAAAACTTTCTTTTTTTAGCTGTTTTTATGTTCCGTTTTTACAATACAATACTCAATAGGGACTGGATTTTCCACACTTTTAGCACAAGAAAAAAGGAAGTTGTCATTGATGGTGACTCTGTCTCAATAGCCTTATTGTGCGCAAACCGTACTGCTGTTGGTTATGCCCTATTAAGCAGTACTAAAATAATGGAACTGTTATTGTGGACATACACTACATATCGCTATGTTTTTTGTATTAATATTATTACTGTATATGAGATACAGTTCTATATAATAACATCAATAGTTATAGATATAGTCGATTAGAATGTATGATAGCCTATGATAGGTATGGCTGTATGGCTAACGTAAGCATCAGTCAGTCTCTGATCAAATATGCCTCAAACCGAAGGTCGTAAAGTACATTAAGAGCTGGCAAAAGACATTAACAGCCTTGTGCTCTGTAATGTTCTTCACAACTGCTGTTCATTTGCGCAAAAATAATATAACGCTTGGCGAGTGTTATTGCCGAGGGCTCTATTCTCTTAGACGCCATCATCATCATCATCGCCATCGTCGTCATTATCATTACTATCCGATGTAAAAAATAAGATTCAGGTTTCCTCCCATTTCAGAGCATGTTTTCCTTGGTTTAGGCATAACATCACAATATCTGTGTATAGATATATCTGTTGTACATTTGCTTGGGCTATAAGGCCATCCTGTCTGATACCGGTTTCACTTTTTTGGTTAAATATGTTTCTAATTTTTCAACCAATTTATTCTTTCTATATTCAGGGCTAATGTGTAGCAAATAATGTAATGAAAAATAATAAAAATTAAGTCACATTAGGCCACAGAAGACATTTAAATAACAATAGAGACAGTAATTTGTCAACAAATGGATGCTTTGATTTTATCTTTCCATTCAATACTAATTGCATTCAGAGTAGAGTATATACCACTAAATATACCGAATATACGCGATATTTCAGAACAGATAAATGTCTGTTCACTTCATAAATATTAGCAGCGCTTAAAAACCTTTCAAAACGAATTATTATCATATTATATGCATTAATAAGTTATACATTACTCTTCATTCTATTCTATTATACATTTTTTATTTAATTGTTCTTTTTTTATACTAAATACTCTCTATTTAAACAATTAATACTCACTTACAAAGTATTAATTTAATCATTAAAATCAGATGTTTTCATAATTAAGATAAATATTCGATTAGTTTCAATGTAAGCCTATTGAACAAAACATGTCTCACTTAATACTTAATTATAACAACAGTTTATTTAAAATATATAGACATTCGCTAATATACACCAAAACCAGTATTTAATTATAAAGAGTTTAGTGTTTGGTTTGGAAGTAAGCCTTTTATTATAATTGACGTGAAATCATGATTGCATTCAATTCTTTCATTTTATACAATTATGTTATATTGAACTGACTTTTGAATATAAAAAATTCAATTTATTGTTCATAAATAATCAAAAGTAACAAAATATTATAACTTTTTCAAAAAAATTATTTTATTTTTTATATAATTTATTACTTTTTAATGTGAAGTTTTGAGTCATTTTTCTATCATTGAATGAATAGTGTCTTTCACCAAATTAATAACCGAATCATTGACTAAATTTATAAAATAATATATTTTATAAGTATTTCTTCAAATAATACAAATGAACTGATAGTTTGAATTTAATTTTTAGGTAAAAATATGGTTTCAGAACAGACGGAGTAAATACAAGAAGATGTTGAAAGCACAACAATCCGGCACAGCTCAACCACCTCCTGGGGGTCAAAGTGGTAATTCTCAGGGTGGACAGGGAGGACCGAACTCATCCGGAACAACAGGCAATTCATTAGGACCTCCAACCGCCGCATCCACACCTCAAACACCTCCAGAAACGCCAGAAACTCATTCTCCCCCGAGTGTGGGTCCGCCACCACCGCTCTTATCGGTGGGTCCGGGCGGGACATCAGTGCCGGGCAGTAATTCATCGATTGCCACAGCAGTGAGTCCGCCAGCAATGAGTCCGCCCATCACTGCATGGGATATGGGATCAGCCAAAGCCGCGGCCATGAGTAACAGTTATATACCCCAATACTCGTGGTATCACCACCAACACGACCCCGCTATGAATCAACAACTGCTCACATAACCGACATTTTATTAATAATAAATTTAAAACTCTATAAAATATTATCGATCTGTGATTCGATTCAGTGTTGAATTACTTGATTATATTCTATTGAATTCTATTATTAAACAATTCATTCAAAGACTGTTCACAACCTTCCGGAGCGACTAATGTTAAGGAGAGACTACATCCAGGCTTACGGGAAGGAAACGATTTGGGCCGCAGTTTCCGACAGGTCTGGTCACTCAGTGCTCTTAGAGCCTATTGATATTAATGTGAGCGCCAGCGCCTGATCATTGAGTGCTAGCGCGTATACATTTAGTAATAAATTGTCTTTTGAACTGAAAATATTCTTTTGTATAAATAAAAGTTCTGTAAATATAATAAATTAATTCATGTCATCAAATATATTATCATTCATTTGAAAAAAAATAAAATGTTTTAAACCGAAAAAAATAATCCATTTTTATAATAATATGTATGAAATATAGAATAGAAGAGTATATTAAATAACAAATCTAAATATTTAAAAATGCTTGCGTTCCAAAGTATTTTCCATATTAGCATGGTGTAATTCTCAATAAATAAGTTATAGTTAATTAAATCTCATTTATTTCGCAGTTTATTTAAATTTTATCTAATGTTTTACTCAACTTATTGAATAGATTTATGTTAGGCTTATGTTTATTGCATTTTCTAATTATACTAACAATAAATTGCAAAATAGTAATCAAATTCTACATAAAACTAAAAAATAGGTATTTAAAGTTAAAGCACAAGAATAGTAAGAAATATAAGAGATGCAAATACATAAAAAAACTCAATTAATAGTTCGATTGATAAAAACTCAAATAATGAATTGATTTTTATAATAGTTTGTAATGATATGATTTACTCAGAACATAAGGAATAGTCACATAAGTTTCAATAGACCACAGTTTCCAATTACGCCTTTACAATAGTAACTAATATGTTATTCAATTTTGTCTCGATTAATGAAAATGCTGTTTGAAATGATTATTCGAGTGATTTGCTAGTAATGAGTACAAACATTTGACATTAGGACAATTTCCATATCAGACACTCTTATGTTATGATAATATTTGCTAATAACCAAAATCTCGTATTAATAACTATAGAACTGATTTATAACATATTAGCCTTTGACTCAAATGGAAATAAGTCTTTTTACTTAATAATGGTTATAATTGTTCATTATACATTATGTTATATAACATTAATGATTTACCCCTCAATATTTATAAAGTTTTGATGCAATAATATGCAATCTTTCTCATTTGCATAAAATTTTCTATAAATTCACTTAAATTAAGCTTATTCTTCAGATATTTCAATTCGTTCATTATTATAATATACAGTACTTTACATTCAAACTTACATTCAAAGACTTTCATCGAGTAGTGTAGCGTAAACTTACTTTTAACTTATCAAATATCGCAAACATTAGACCTTTTTTATTGGAAACGTTTAAAAAACTAAAAGAATATTTGTGATGACTTTAAATCAAATAATTTCTGCGATTTAGTAACGCTTCAATTTGTCCGTCAGATAATAATTATAGTAAACAGTAATAAATAAACAAAAGTTCAAAAATTTATATATGAGTGAAATTTTTAAAAATCAAAATCTAGTTTAAAAAGAAATGGGCATTTTCTTGATCTGACTCGTAATAAAGGTTTTCAAAAAAAAGATTGCCATTTGAGAAAAATACTCTAAAATGATTGCTACAATCACCTAGCTAACATTTAATTTCTTAGTTTTAATTCCTAGTTTTAGTTAATGACTGCAATGATTTCACAAAAATAAAACTTAGCCTAAATTTACTTTGAAATACTCCAATAAGTTATAGTCTGAGATTTAAAAAATAAATAATTTTAAAATTTCAAGTCTTCTATGAATAATTTAATTATAATTATATAATATTGTGTATCAAATCTTAATATAGATGGAATTTTTTTAAAAATCAAATCGTAATTTAGATAAAATTAGGCATTTTTGAGATAAGCGGCGAAAACGGCGGTTCTTCAATATGACATATGATAACTGAATTTTCCTTATACTCCACTTTCCAATAATATAAACAAGGTGTAATTGAGTATTCTTTATCAAATAGTTTTGTGATGCATTTGATTCTACTTTTGAATTAGAAAGAATATCTTTATTTTCAAGTGGAATGAAATGAAGTGCATGTTAGTTATCGAAATATTCCTGTTCATATTATATTTGCTGTTATGAACAATGATATGATGCAAATGCGTTAATTCCTAGTGTTTAAAGTTCACAAGAATTCTGGTGTGAAAAGCAGTAATGATTTTTAATATGAGTTATAATTTTAGAAACAATTAATTGTTCAATAATTTCTAAAATACATTGAAATTGATTAGAATATAATTCTTTAAAAATTGTTTTGGAGAATATGATTTAGTATTTGAAGAATTATTAAAGCAATTGAAGTCTAGGAGAGGGAACGTGAGCCCAGTCCATGCTTACCACTGATTTATCATAGAGTATAGTTCTATAATTTGAGTCTTCTATCTATAATAATAATAGTGCCTTAATATCAGAGTTCCTTTAATTTGTAGTTGTATTGTATGTATTCAATGGAATTGCTCTGAAAATGAGTCAAATTATGTTAATTATTTGATAGAGAAGGTCTTCAATTGATGTGAGGGACCTGTTATTTGGTTTGAGTCAAAGCAGCGCAAAGCAGTTAACACTGTTGTATGCATTGAGCCGAACAACTGGCACATCAGGTATATCTAGTAATAGCACTCCGATCAGCGAAAATAGTCTTCAATTTAGTTTATCATTGCGTTCTCGTGTGAGAGCATCGCATCAATGATATCAATGCTATTAATACTTGTGTTCAACAAATGTTTCACTTTTAAACACTTCCACTTCATTGTCATCTCATCTTTTCTCTACTCAATAAAGAGTGAGTATTTGACAAAATTTTAGTTTTAATCACTTTTGACATATACTCTATTTGATGGATGAGAGCATTGCGCACCTGATTGCCAGCTCACGAGCCTTTCGTTTTACTTAATTTTATTTTCCACATAAACTCATTTAACTCCTAAATACTATTTAAATATTGTTTTTAAAGTCAAATGGATTTTATTTATTTTTGTTTTTGTTGAAAATCTTAACTTTTGAGAAGTTTTCAATAGTTTTTGGAAAATGAATTGCAGAGCCGTTAATATAATGCTCAAAAACAGGGCGCGTGTAGTCCGATGTGGTATTGACTTTTGCAAAGCCCTAAACGTTGGTCGAGCGCATGTTATGGGTGGGGTCGGACACTCTGGGGTTCCTTTTTTACAAATATCGAATATGTTTCGACCGCATCACACATCACATCACTCAACGTTGACTTTGAGCGCAGACACAACTCGAATATTCAAAAGATTGCAAAAACACGTCTCAATTGTGGGCTAAAATGGAAAATAGAAAATAATTCGTTCGTTTTGTGGACTTTTGCAGAACCAAAGCTGTGATATAATAAAAAAAGAGAGAGAATAGAATGTGCACGTGTAGTATAGTCTGATATTGTCGGGCACTAATGTCTCACTGGGGACTGTGATTAATTTTGATTCAGAGTACATCCAATTCACGTAAGGGGAGCGACGCCTCACCATAACGAGCATATTTTGTAACCCATATAAAAAAGTTTAGATGAAAAGCATTGCTTTTGTCCGCAATAATGTTAACTTATTCAGAAAGTACTGAATCGTCGGCACGAAAAATCGGCATTAATATAACGTTTATCAATTATGAGCTCCAAAGGTTCGTGCGATGCAGAGGCGTTAAAGAGCTGAGCTATTCTATGCATACATATTACTACTTCGTTAATAATGCAATTTCTAATTTATATGAACTCCAGTTATGCTCTCTCTATGTTTACATATACTGGTATTACATATTACATATCCATAACATATTAATACTGTATTAAACATATCTATGACTTGTCTTAAATGTCAATATATCGGACCAAACTTGAGACAACTGAAGGTCTCGCCAATTGATCAGTTCTTTAATTAAGAAATAAGGAAATCATTAAAAGTAAAATTTTATTTTGAAAAAATTAAGACAATCCAAGTACAGAATCGCTATTTCAATAGTTTAAAGCACTTTAAGTCTATTCATAGTAAGCATTTGGTTATTTGCATCAAATATTAAGACATAATTTTAAAAATCAATCTTTTACTCTGAATTGTAAATATGAACCATGTGAAAATATTCTTTTCATATATCTATATATTCTGTGAGTTTAAGAATTTCTAAGTATTCTCCTCTAATTTAGTCATAGAATCAAATGTTAGGGAAAATTCTGTTCCATTACTGACGAGAGTTATTCTGAATCTCATACTCAATGACGAAATTTGCATAAAATATATAATTTATCTTTTTATAAAAGAAAAAAATCGATAAATGATTTGATAAAAGCAATGATTTAAAATAAATTCTTTAAAGTTTTTGATGGATTATTCAATCATTAATCACTTGAGAAGTTTCGAAATCTTGAATCTGATATTCATGTTGTTATTGAAACGACACATAAATTATCTCTATATAACTGAAAATCGATAAAATTGTAATTAAAACCTATTGAATGAATGTATTTCTATTAAAACAGTTATAAAACGACATAAAATATGAAACAGTTTTTCACTTAATGCTCAAATTATTAATATTATGTATATTTGTTTCGGCATTTATAACATAACTAATCATTGATTGCAATCCATTGGAATCCGAGTTCACAATGCAATCGACAATCGATTTGAAGACTTTGTTCAAGTTTTGGAGAATTTGCAACAAAAACAAGAACTGAGTTTAAGTTATAAGTTATGGACTGAAATATTATTAATAGCAATGATATTGGGTTTGAGGAAAGCATTTGGTTTTTGATGATAAAGTTTGCGAATCGAAGCCGAGGTATACTTTCACATGAGTTCAACATTTAGAGCCCGAGAGAAAGTACAAACGTAATAATTATGGGCCATTCTTACTGGTTCGGCGCCTCACTGACCGTATATGAAAGTAAGAATATGCTCTGCAAAGACAGAAGCGAATATGGGAGGGGAGGAAAGGTATAGAAGTGGGGGTAGACAAGCATTTGCAGCAGAAACAAGTAAAAAACTATAGACGCCGTCTTCGTCTTCTCGTCTCCAAATTATGGGTCTGATATAAAGCATCGCTCCTTTGCTTGATTTCGGCGCTGTTTGTTTGTGCTGTGCTCGCCATCAATATGTTTATTGAAGTGCAGGAGGGCTTCAATCAGGCGATCGTTTCTCTATAAGTCAGTTAGACTTTTATTCTGTTCACTGCATATACTATTTATTCTATACGAGACTACACTATATTCTTCATATGCACTATTCGTTCACTAATACTCTGTGCAAAACAAGAGCACAGGATTCCTCTATACACTATGCGTCTATCTATCTGTTCGCTTGTGTTTGGTATCGCATATGGAAACCCTTTCCAAGACTTGCAACTGGAAAGGGGATGTGAAGTACTAATGCCTAATGGAAGTCTGGAAGCATAGGCTCGAGTCAAACCTACTATTATATGATTCAGTCATCTCTAAAATGCGAATCTAAACCTCTGCTAAGCCTAAAATGTCTTTTAGCATAGACTGCAACACCATTTCGCCATTGACTACATTTTGTGAAATCATAGATACAGTACGTGAAGTGACTGTTGCCGACACACCCTCTCTCCAAAGTATAGAGTGGAGTTATAGAGCGAAGTCAAATTCAAGCATCACATCCAACGAGACTACCAGTGCCGAGACAGATATTGATGCCTTTGATACTATAGTCGAACAGACCATGTTTTGGTGACCATAAAATTGTTAATTCTCTTCGCATCGCTGCAAACAATCCATATGAGTGTCAATCCTGCGCCCTATCATTACTCTACCCATAAGAACAATAGTCAAAACTCAAAGAATAGGGAGAAGAAGACACAGAACTGATGCTATAAATGACCAAAAGAAGGGGAAACAGAAAGAGAGAGATTCTTATAATCTATATTTGATTTTAGACACATTTAATGAATTAGTCAACGATTGAATCATATTTTAAAAGACTTAAATCTATATATAAAACAAAATTTTAAGACAATCCAAGAGTACATGAATGACACTATGCTTTCATTCAAACTTTTCATTCAATACAATTGAACAAAAGTATATATATATTTTTTATAAATTCCAATAAAATTATTCACAAATAACATGCAGATCACAAGTGGGTCAGCCGTCGGTTCCGAATCAGTAGTTATCCTTATTTTTTGTGAATAACAACGGGGAAGAAAATGCATGCGTCGATACGAATGACTAGATTTTGCAGTCGAACACAAAACTAGGCACCAATACATAAACATTGGTTAAGTGAAAATAGCAATAAAAAATTGTTGCTTTGTTTTCGAATTCAAAGCGAATCATTTTTTTTCTTACTGAGCGGCAAAGTTTTCACAGCACTAGGAATCCAATAGCGGAACGACAGTAACTTTTTATCAGAATAGGAAAATATTTTTTTGCTCAAACAGTATATGAACACAAGTAATGTAAAAAGTGAATACTCACAGTCTTTACATTCGGTCTACTTTCACTTTTGTTCAATTCAATGCGAATTACTCTAAATTATTACATTTTCTGATAAAACATTATTTTTCAACTTTTTAATTCATAAAAACCAATTTCATAAAGAATGAACTTTTATTAAAGAATTTATAGTATTTATCACAGAGTTATCGCTAACTTTCCTTAAATACAAAACTCTATGCAATTATTTTCGTTTATTGAGTTATTTGAGAAATGTTTAGCTTTTTAACTAAAATTTAAATCTTTCAAAACTCTATTTGTTTAAATTTTATAATTAGACATTTAAATAATAACTAATATGACATTTAAAGACATGGATTACTTAATAATATTGTGAAAAATATTTTGCAAGAAATCCAAATGAATTTCATATATTATAGAAATCATATTAGAATACGAATTCTTTTCTCAGTTAATAGAATAATGTTTATAAAGAATAGATGAAAAAAATTCAAAAATTTAAATTCAAGAGTTGTTAAACTCAATAAAATGCTGAACAAATATTTATAATATAAGGAGTATATAAATACTCACAAAATCCTTATCTCATTATTATTTATTTTGAATTCAAACCACACTTTGATATTCACTTTCATATTAGTTCTGAATTGTATTTAAAGATAATTCAAATAAAAAGTCGTAACAATAAAAACATTTGTTTGATTAGCTATATTTGAATCAATTCTAAATTAAACAGAAAACCTTAAATATTGTATTATAACGAGTGTGAGATGTGATATAATAATAGAGATTTAGTGCTTAAATATAATAATTGAATGTCTGCCCAATAGTTTGATTACATATTACAGCCATTATTTCAATTTTCTTTCTATCAATGCTTATATGAATAAATATAGCAAACATTGATTTTAAAATTGAGTTGTATTCCACTCAAACATTCAAAATGTTAACTAGTTCATTATTATTGTTATTATCTCTTAAATAAAAATAACAATAATAAATATTAATAATGTTGTAATTTAAAAACCATATTATTTGACAAAATGTTTGCAAAATTATTTAAATCTTCATATATATGTATTTTCAATTTAAAAGTTTTACTTATTTCGCAAAATGTTGGCAAAAAATAAAAGTGACTCCAAATAGTGTTTGCAAACAATAGGAAGAAAACTAAATTCAATACTTTATGTGTTCAATGATATGAAGAATTGTTTTATTAAGCTATCAGAACATATATACCATAAAAGATTATGGGTTTCTTCGGCCAATTGTTTAATTTAGTGCTTTATCTGTGCAGTGATTCTCAGTTCCAGCAGAAAGACATGCAATCAAATGGATTGAATAGTTTGCCCCTCAAAAGTCACACAACCCAACCGTATCCCAACATTTAGCTCATATCAAATGCTTTCCACTTTAAATGATTCCAAATAATCATAACATCAAATCATTATTCATTGTAATTGATTTCTTATAATTATCGCTATATTTATAATTATTTAATAAATCATTGAATATATTTCTTTAAAAAATCTTTTAAATTAAGTTTATCTGAATTTTCAAATATCTATTTAATAAAATAAAACTAAAAACTGAAGAAAAAATATATATAAACTAATGTGATTGTCTGCCCCTTCAAAGTAATATGAGTGCAGGTAATGAGTTAGCGTGAGAAACATCATTGAGGAAACATCACATATCCAAATGATCATAT
>JAQIXY010000215.1:0-10801 GCA_034699165.1 Adoristes ovatus | reverse complement strand
CATATCTGTGCTAAAACTAATTGAGAGATATTTGAATAAACCTTTTAATAGAACTTTTGAAAATTCAATTTATCAATACATTAAATATTATAATATAAACTAAAATATTGAATATTCTAAGAACTCTTCAAACTTCATTAAGTTTGAAGAGAGAATTTAAGAAAGTAATGCTCGAAAGGGAATAAGAAAATAGTTTGAATAAAATCAGGGATCACCAAGGTCGGCTGATACAGTGGCAATAGAGGGGGTAATTTTGAAAAGATGATTCTCAAAACTCAAGTGGGTAACAGATCCTCTGACCCCACCATCTTTAATTGTTTCCTAATTCTTCCAAAAGTCAGGGGATGAAGTAATATACCAAATTTTTCGAAGCAGAATGGAATTTAGGCTATTCTGACCCCTCCCCCCTTGGTGATGCCTGAATAAAATTGTCTTCAATTTTCAAAGCATATAAAATGTATGATTCAGTGAAATTACATCTCTTTTTTGTAAATATCACAAAAAACGCTTATTTACAGAAAGTCTCCGAAACTAAAATATCAAATAATGACATAAAACTATTGAATCAAATGATTATTTGATTATTGTATGAAAAATAGATTTGAGATTAATAATAGGAAATAATGAGAATTCAAACCTAGAATATGTGCTGCAATTTGTATAATTAGTCTTTTAGTATCGATTTCGTATTGACCAAAACTTTTGAGCACAAGAACGACTTGTATTGGACACCAACAACAGGCGAATATGATTACAACGACGACAACCATTCGGGTGACTCTCTTCTTAGAGCGTACGCTCTCAGCACTCATATGCCCGCCCGGAACCACTCCAAACCAAAGACGTTTTAGCATAAGTACATATAGTATTAATATAATGGAAATCGGGATCACATAAGACGAGAGGAAAAAACAAATTTGATATAAAGATTGATTGTATTCTTCAATCGAAAAAAGGCAAACAGAATCGGGTGAATTGTCAAAGGTTAGAACACGGTGACTTATTAACGCTGGAATACATGCTATAATTATAGTGATCCAGGTTAAAAATATAGCCAAATAAGCATTTCTTTCTGTTCTGATTGACATCGATTGAATTGGATGCGCAACAGCCAGGTATCTGTCCAAAGACATCAGCACCAGCTATAACACAAAAAGTATTAAATGGGTATTAATAACAAAATTACATTTGAATTTAGATTAAATGCTGGGAATGTTTATAAGTAAGTCACGACTCGAATATATTATTAGATCTAAAATATTGATTTGAGATTCTGAATGACAATTGAGATTGAGATTCTCAATTAATAAATAATATAATACTAAGAGTAGAAATTGCAAGAATAACACAACTTATAATATTTTGCTAGGATTTTAAAGGCTTAGCCAAAATCCTACATATATTCTACGATAAAATTGTTAGTTTCGAGAGAGTAAGGCCTCAAATATGGTTAACATTATGTCCGTCTCATCCCACTCAAGAGTTTAGTATAAAATTGAAATAACATACCGTATATATGCTGGCGTAGGCACAGACCACAATCAAGTATTGGACAATTTTACACCACACATTACCAAATGGCCAGAAGGGGAAGGCGTAATCCCATGCCGTAAATGGAACACAAAAGACAATGAAAAGTAAGTCAGCGATCGCTAAATTGATAATAAGTAAGTTTGTGGTCGAACGCATCTGTGGATTACAGGCGACCACAATCACGACTAAAGCATTGCCAAACAGACCAACGATTACAATAATTCCAAAAAGTATTGGCACAACAAAACTCAAAATCCTGGCCATCTCTTGAATCTCATTCAGATCATTATTATTATTATTGCCACACAAACCACTTCCACTTCCGTTTGCGCTTAGATTTTGAGTAATATTACAAATTTGTGATAAACTAGACATTGATGTGCTTTCGGTGGATAAGAACCACTGTTCGTCATAAAATGGCAATACTTTAGGACTAATCGATTTCATTAATATATCATTTTCGGCCATAAATTTTATGCTGTTTTCCAATTCCGTTGTCTATAAATAAAAATATATTATATTTTAAAATTAAATCAATTATTAACTTATTGTCAGAGAAATTATGAATATTTAACGATTTATATAATCACTTTTACATAATATAATAAGTAATATAACAAGGATTTAATGTATAAATAAGCAGCAAATGCTTTAAAAATTAATTAATTTTAAATTCGTTTTATTTTTGATATTAAAACAAAGTTTTCGAGACATTTAATGTAATCATATTATAAATGAATATTTTGTTAATTAGAAAATTTCATAACTTTTATCTTATATGAGTAAAAATATTTTTATAATAAGATATTTTGGTTTATACTACTGAATAGAACTCTATTGTTTATAATATTCTATATAAATGTGCCAGTTTATATTATGGCATTAATAAACTCGAGACTATGGTTAAGATATTTTGAATGAGAATTTATATGTCAAATATTCGGCAAATGGTAAAATAAGCCATGCAATTTGAAAAAGTGTAGAATTGTTCGTTTGCTTATATTAAATTCTGGAACAATTGAGAAGCCGTCAAAAAAATATATAAAAGTCTATTTTTATATACCCTTTGATTGTAGAGTATCTGCTTATTACAGAACTTTTATTTTTCACAATTATTTTCGCTCAACTGTTTGAGACATTAGGCCATAGATTGATCTCTTTCTCTATACAATTGTTTATTTTTCTTTTGTTTGAGTTCTTTCGAGAGCTCTTCCAAGAATCAGAACTTCTTTGTAAAACTAAAATATTTCAAATAATCCGCTCAAATGACATATTCTATAAGAAGTGGATAAAGATTTCTTCAAATAATAAGTTGAGTTCTTTGAAACAATTGTTTAGTTAAGACCAATCTCTGCACTATATCTATAAACTCAATACACTTTTGTTTGATTACAACGAAAGATAATTCGATTTAATAACAACTGCTTTACTCTATTATATTGTTTCAACGCTTTGTATTCTAAAAGAATTCGCAATTTTTTTTAATAAAATTAATTTCTAATAGAATTGTAGTAAAGAATGATTAAGTAATGTATTTTTGGCTAAATATAATACGAATGACTTGAAGTGATTCCTAATGAATGGACTTGAGTTCGATAAAAGGGTCGAAAGAGATGCTAAAATGTTAAACCTTATAGAGTTCTCCCTTCAGGTTATGTTTAGTCATAAGAGCAGTCCTCTCCTAATCTTTTTATGTTTTTATATCTGTACTTCATATCTGCAAATGTGAACATTAGCTTATAAGCCCGGGTAAAAAATCAGTTTCGCAATTCTAACAGAATTTGATGCCATAAAGAATATAAGGCTATTCATCAATTTCTGAATAAGTATTGAAATTGACTGAATTCGAACACTAATTTCCATAAATATAATAAATTTCGAAGATATATGTTATTGATATCACTTAATAGCAACGTTATGACTTATAATTATAAGATTAAAAAGAACATTCTAACCAAAATTATTGCCCAATAAAATGTTTACATTATAAGTGTCTTACGATAAACGATTATTAATAATCAATCATTTGTTTGTCTTTTTAAAAATATTTTATCCATTAGCATCCATTCTTTAGTTCTAACAAATAAGAACAACATTTTTTCATATATAAAACCATTGAATAAGTTTTGAGATAAACAAAATCATTTTTGAGTATATTTTTCGTTTTAATTATCGAATTACTAAAATATATAAAATAGAAACTATAGTTTTCATAAAAATTTGCACCAAGAAGATTTCTGGAACATATCTCAGACTAATATTTATATAAATAATGACCAGGAGGAAATTTATCGCAAGATAAATAATTAATTATCAGATATTTTGCTAAAAGGCTTGCGTTAACAGTGTAATCGCCAACTCTATCCAAAAAACAAGAAGGGTAAGATTTATAACAATTTAATAGAAAAACTAAACGTACTTCACTGAGTTATAAAAGGAATTAAAAAGGAGGAAATGGCTAAGCAGTGAAGTATTCTTTCAGAATTGATGCCAATAGAGAAATAATAAAACACATTGAATAATGTGTGGGTGTTATGAATGACACGATGCGAATGAATGTTGGCTTCACTATTGACAAGTCTTTGAGCCATTCACTGAGCATTTGTTAAGTAAGTTGTCATTAATAATAATTCGAAACTTTTAATTTAGAATTTTATAAGTTGTCAATAAAATCGCATAAAGAATGTCATCAAATTGTTTTTATGGGTAATTTTATTTATGAAAATCATATAATAGTTGTGACGAATTGTCCGATTAAAGGAATAAGAAATATAATAATTAAACGCTGATAAGTATGGAATAAAAACTTCATTATTTGGCGTAAACACTCCCAAAATGAGCATGGAAAGTGAACAATTTAAAAATAGTTAGAATCAACGCATCGTAATGTTTAAAATTTTAAAATTATAGATGAATACATAATTGGTGTAATAACTTAATTACAATTTAAGATATTTTGTCTACTCTTATGGCCATCTCTACTCTCATAAGCAATCTTATAATTGTATTGGAATCCTATTATTTATAATAATTAGTACACTATTGGGAGAAACTTCTATAAATGTTTCGAAAAATAACTCATTTTTTGCCATTTTTTCATTTTTATACTCAACTTCTAAAAGAATAAATAAAATTAAGTGAAATCACTTGAGAAAACAGAGAATATGTTTTGTTTGCAAAACACAATTATTGATCTTTTATTCCATTAGAAGACAAAAAAAAATTGAGTAATGATTTCATAATATTTTTGTTTGTCGTCAATATTGTGATAATTCATAATAAAAGAGGCGATCGATAAACAAAATAACTGTTTTTATACTTAACCCTATCATTGTTTGAAAAATTCATAATTTATATGTATTTTATAATTTATTTACGACCAAAAACTTTAAAAAGTCAAAACATTAAATTACCAATGAACTTTTAAAGATAAATTATAAATTATACTACCTCATTTATTATTCAGAATTAATAAAATATTGAATCAAATTAAAATCTAATATAATTTCTTTTAAATATTTTAGATTAAATACTAATTAATTTTCAATTAAAAATTGTGTTTCAGCCGAAATGCTGTGAAATTGTGTGAAAGCGTTAACTAAAATAAAATAATTATCCCTTTTTTGAATAATTCATTCATTCGTTTGCATATCTTAAAAGTCAAATGACATAAAATAGTTTGTCGTTCGGAATAATATTACTCTTCGATAGCTTTTCCTAATTATTTCTCTAATTAACTTCACTCTAATCTAAAGCCCATAGCATTCAAATTGCTATTTAATAAATTGTAATTTTATTTATTCTTTGCTTTAATATCCATTAGTTATATAAATCATTTTTCTTCTTTGGTTTTCGGATCTGTTTTTAAAAATCATTTTCTTATAATATATTATTTAATAATATTTATTACAATGTTTTGAATATAAAAGGAATTCAATTAGTTTTAATTCAAATAACTTTTGGAGTATAGAAACCGACAAACTATTAAAGGAAATGCTTTTTAAAGGATAAGAATTGATTTGTAATGGAATATAATAAAATAGATCCACCCGTTCTCAGGGGAACTAATTATTTATAAAATACACAGTACTGGCAAAAAGTAATAGACGTATGTCTTAAAAGCACTGATGACCAGATCCGCGACGCTTAAGGTTTTTTGGCCAAAGTCTAGGGGGAGGTCTTGGTGGGGGTAAAATTGCGGATTTTGCCAAATTCTTTGCTAGGGGGTCTTGGGGAAGGGGCATTTTGGAACCGACTTTTCACGGATTTTAACATAATTTAGGCTTATTCTTCAAGAATTTAACATATTCATCTATTTTTAGCAAATTCTGCAAGTATTTGCATAAATTTAGCCAAATTATGTAAATCCTGAAAAAATGGCGCCCTCGGTAATAGGTATTAGCAAAATCTTTCTTGTGGAGTGGGATTGCGAACAAGAACCTCGTGGCCATCACTTAAATGCCTATGAAATCTATGCAGTCCTATTTTTTGATATTTTTTGAATTTAAAGTTTTGTCCTTGCACCATTAAATCTATGCGAAAAATTGATTAAAATATTCATAAAATCTGCCAGTGATATGGAAGGGGTATAAGCCGGAATATCCTCTCCGGCAAAATTTTCTCTAATATTACATCTATGGACAAAGTGTAGATACAATGGGGGCAAAAACCCGAATATCCCCCTGTAGTGACAGACCGTCCACATAACTGAATTTATATTAATAATTATATCAAAATTTGTTGAAATATTACTAATTTTTTTCAACAAGATTTATATATACAATATATGGATTGGTAATGATAAATATCAACAGATCTAACCGCAAATAGACCTCTTCTGGTTCTCTTTGAGTTGAGAGAAGTGTTGACAATAACTCTTAACTATAATTAATGTCTGCAATACTATGTTTGTCATAAAAACCTTTAAAAATCTGGAATAACTCAACGAATAACTTATAAATCCTTATGATATTATCAATGAGTCGAGTGGAGGGGTATTTATAATATATATACTGTATATAAATTACGAAAAATTAGTAGAGATTTTAATTTTGAACTTTTTGTTTATAGAAAATTAAGTTTATAAGAGACACGTTATATAAGACACTGACTGGATGTGCAGAGAAAAATAAAGTCTAGGTGCTATGCTAAAGCATTACCTTGCGCTTATTTTCTCCTGCACATCTTGAAAATGAGATGTTATACGATACTATCGAACAATAGATTGATTTATTGAATTTTAACAAATGGTGGAATCATTCCTTAGGTCTAAGATTAAGCCTCTGAGTGGTTATGGGCAGGGGGTATATCATTTTATCCCCTCTGACTCGGAAAGTCACGACAAGATCACTAACCTCCCTCCATTTTTACTCATATTGGGATTATTGCCATATTTTCTGACCTTGCCCACCCCTAACTGACTCATCTCTTGATATTGAGTTATTTAAATCTAAAAACTATAACTCTGACGATGGAGTGTAACAATAATAATAAGACCAGATTTAAGAATTTGATAATCAAACAATACAATATACAGACACTATACTGTGTCATTGCTTTTAATAAGGGTCATTTACCGTATGTAATAAAAGCCAGACCTTTAGTAAATAGTTCATTGATAGCAATGGCCACAACTTTGATAAATAACATTTTGTCAATAAATGGTTAGATTTGGGCGATTCAGCGGTAAGAATAAAATCGAGAACTTTGTTCGATATAATTAATAAAGTGGTTTGTCATGTAATTTATCTTGGTTAATAAATGTCAGAATGTTTGGAAATATCATGTTAACATAACCTCCTTTGGTGTATACCTTGTTGTTACTAAAGAATCAACCGGAAGAATTAAGGAATATAGAAGAAGGGGATACCCAAGGGATATAAGATTGATGTCAACATTTTTCATGCATTATGTTTGGATTAATGAATAACAAAAAGATGAAAATATATATAATAATAATAATTTAGATAAAAGAACCTTTTTATTTATATATCGTATTAACAATTGGTATATTATTTTAAGTTCTCATTTGACATATATTTAGATATAATGTTAGAAATAGATTATAAATTCAAATACCAGTTCCGTTAGTCTTGTGCTGTCATTATTTAGATTGTAGTTCATATATGACATTAATCAACAAAACCATAGAATGACTTATTGTTAAGAATTTATTTTCAGCTCAAATATAAAAAATTAAATTCAATAAAAAGAAAGAGTAATTTTATTGATCCTAAGCTCAATCATTTGTATTTTATGTCTTAAGAATCGAAAGAATAGCTTTTCCTTACGGTTGGACTGTTAATAATGTTTAGCACATATGGGAAATGTAATGTCAGTTATTATTTGAACAAAAATGTTATTTTTAACTGATTATCACTCAGTTTTACTACATCTCAATGTTTTTTGTCAAAACATAATTGAAATCGTCTTTCTATTTAAAATCCTGAAGAATCGATTGGGAATTCTTGAATTCAATTTAAGTCATTCTTATTTTATATATTTTTTAAAAACTCGCGAAACAAATTCAAATAAAACTATATTTTGATAATTTCGAACTCACATCACGTTTATTACTGAAGTGATGTCTCAAACAACTCATGTATTTTTCATTTATCGGATTAAACTTTTCAAAAGCATTTGCGTTCAAATATTTTTAAAGCATTTCAATTAAAATCTCACATTTAATATATTTTCAAGAATTAATAATTTCCCCAATAATCGACAAGAATTTCACGGAATTCTTGTAAAATTGCGCCTTCGACCCCCTGTACCCCTTCCACATTGCTGAAAATTATTCTTTAAAAATTCTCTTTTATGTCATAGTGTGTAAAATTATGATATAATGAATTAATTAAAACTAAAAAATGTAATATTATAAAAAAAATACTTTACTTGAAGGCTTTTCCCTTTCATTACCAGGGACGATTTTTGCATTGAACTATATGTACCCGTGCGGTAGTACCGCAACACTTAATTTGAAGACATTTTTGTACATGTAATTTTCAAACTATGAATGTTTTTTAGAAATATTTATACCGGTATATGTGGTGGAGAATACCCATTAATAAAGGGTAGTTTTAAGTTCACTACTTTGAATACTATTTTTAAAACGACGTGTATTTTATAGATTTTCTTCAAAACATATCTATATTAAGCGCATCGAAAATGTGCGGTTAGTGTAATACTAAAGTTGATATACTATAAATAATTAGCAGTAAATAAAATCTCCATCTAATTGACTAAATATATCCATTGATTATTAATTTGTTGAGAAGTTATATAGAATTTTAATGTAAACTAATAAACTTATATTATTAATAAAAATAATTATAAAAAATTATTGGATTTAATTATGAATTTGTTTCGCGATTCAGAAATGTTTAGTCGAGTTATAAATTATAACTTATAATAAATATATATATTTATATCGAAAATTTTATCATTAAAATTGATAAAAGAATTTTCAAATATTTACTATTTATAAATCACAAAAATGTTATGAATTTTGTAAACTTTTCGATCAGTTATTTATTCTTTAAAAGATTTCAGTTCTTTTATATTTGTGCTCAACATTGAGAATACAGTACTGAATCCAATTTTCAATATCTATTATGTTTTGCGGAAAGATTTAAACGAAATGATATTCACAACTCTTTAGGAGTTTTTTTTCTTCGATTTACTATATTTTTTGAAGTTTTAGATAAAAACCAAGAGATTCCAGAAATTTTCATTGAATAGTATTTACATCGAATCGGTTATAGTTTTATTTGTTTCATCGAAACACACGTACAATAATAATATTACTTATCAATAATATCAGGGATAGAGAAATCCCACAGGGGTATGGGTGAGGCATTAAAGTTTTTGACCACTTTGTATCTAGTACTTATTCATAAGCGTAATGTTAGCCATTTTCCCCTGGGTGGATATTCTTTGCTGTACACCCCATCCCTATCTCTGAGCAATATATTTTGAGTATTGACCATAACATAAGATACACTATTAATATTTTATACAGAATATAATAGTTACCACCGATAATAAATCACCCCCTATTCCCCCTTCAAACTCGGCCAACCTTGGCTACCCCTGAGTAAAAGCATACAATGTTTTAAGTAGTGATCACTGAGATTTTATGAGATTTTTGTGCATTGTTTGCATGCATTGAAATAAAGCACAATTTCTGCAGTGATTATTGCAATAATAGTTATACTTTGTTTCAATACATGAAAGCAATGCAATTAAAGATTTGCGCCTAATCTGCAACCGATGCTTAAAAACACATTAAACTTTTACTCCAAACCACACATGTTTTTGAATGCATACAGTTATTCAAAGACATAATGTCTCATATATTCTATTAATATTTGTGTTTTATCTTATGGTTGTTTAATAGATAAGACATCGCAGAACTGTATGTGTTATATAAAAGCAACTTATCTGAGGAATTCGTTTAAATGTATTGGAAATGTATAGCTGAAGAAAAAATGGGAAAATTCTTTAGATACCCGTCCTTTTATTCTATAGTTTAAAAGTCTGCTTAAAGGCATACGAAGTCATTTCGGTATATTTCTCCAGTGTTTGCTCAGTAATAAATCTAATCTTAGTAATCTATAATTTATATATACTGTATATTGTTTTTATCGTTTATACCAATGAATTAATTTTAATTTTATTCTATATCAACACCTCTTTTAGAGAATCGTTTGAAAGATAAGTCGATTAAAATGTTTAAAAATTTCATTTCAAATAGTTTTTGCGAATTTTATTAATTTATTTGTTTCTTTCTGCAAATACTGTAGCAATACGTTGAGAATTCTGAACACAAGAACATAATATAGTATAGTATAGTCAGCAAAAGGTTTAAAAACATAAAATATTGATATACGACTCAATTCTATATTCCTTTCATTTCTAACTTAAAGATCAAAACTTCCAATTACTGTAGGAATAGAATTCATGGAAAAAATGAATATTTGAAAACATATACAAAATATTGATAAATAGAAATATCTGAGAATCTGTCGTCAATGGAATGCGAATATTAGATATATTCTCTAAACTCAAGAATATATGGTATAAAAAGAGATGAATTCTATAGTTAATATTCCCGGGACTCACATCTCTTTATAGCTTCAAAGGCGACGTCTTAAGATAATTTTGATAGTAAAATAATCAATTGATTATGATCTCATATTGTTACATGATCCTATCAATAACAGATTATAAAATTTATATTCTTCTAACTATACACATTAATGCACTA
>JAQIXY010000214.1:0-10802 GCA_034699165.1 Adoristes ovatus | reverse complement strand
TTTAGACAATAATTGAATTAAATTAGAGCTATTGTGAGGCCTTTGCGATATGATATGCGAGCACTAGAGCTAAGCCGTCGGCCTTTTCTATCTATTCTGTATATATAACTAACAAATAAGTACTAAATTTTTCATTATCTCTAACTCAGCAATAGTTCTCATTTAATGCTCAACTGATGCAAAATAGACGAGTTGTTAGTTAGCGTTGAAGACACTGTACTGACAGTGCGATCCAATAACTTAATTGCGAACTCACTTTCAAACTAGTAATTAATGAATGAGATATACATTATATGTGCCATCAAATAGAAGGAATGGGCGCGACTCTAAACTTCATTCATTTGTTAAATAATACAATTTTAGATATGAGTCACAAATAGAGTGAATGGTCTGTAGAAGAATGTCAAGACATAGAGCATGTGATGGTCTGTACAGATAGAGAAACTGTTGGAGAGCACAGAGTAGTGAAAAGAAATATATTTCCATTCCATTTATTGCTCTGAGCTCTGGAACTGCACTCAAAATGATTCAAAAGCACATTAAAGAATAGAATATGAATTGAAGAGAAGGCAAGAGTTGGAGAAGAGTTTTATGTTTACGAAAATGTTAACAAAATTTCTATTCAATTATTTTATCTCCAATTCATCGCTCAATTAAATAGCATTTTGTTTGAAACTTTTTAATTGTCTTTTCTATAAATTGAATAATTAAAACAATATAAAATTTGAGTAAAATTTAATATTTAAGTCTATAATAAAATAGTTAAATAATAAAAACTTGTGCTAAAGTGTACCCAAAGTGTAATTAAAATATAAAATAGATTCTTAAAAGTCTCAATCACTAGATTATAAACTTTTCTCTCGATTTTATTCCTGAAGTTATTTTCTAAATGTAATGAAAGTAGTGGTGATGTTCACTGAGAGTGTAATGACATAAATGGTTGCATAACTTTTTCGATGTAAGGAATGTAAAGGGAATGTAAAGGGAATGTAAATTACTAATAAAAGTTAATAGAGATAGAAATTGTTAAGATTGATGAGCTTAGACTCAGATTGTTGAGAGTAAACAAACCAATAGAATATTCTTGAAATATATAAATGGACTCGACTTTGACTTTACTTCGACTCAATGTTTAAGAGCTCTTGAAATTTAAATATTCCTCCGATATCTATATATAAAACTGTCTTATTATTAAAATACATAAATATCTTTTGAAAATATTGCTGACATTATTCGGAAAAGAATTTTGTGAAACGATAAACGGCTTTACTCTTCTCGAGTGGATAAGAGTGTAATGAAAACACATATATTTTAAAGAATTCTGTTGTGTTTTAACTCTAGCGATAAGTAAAACCAGAATCCGAAACCACTGCTCTCCTAATCTCAACTCACGTGTAAATAATGAGACCAATTAATCAAAGAAAAAAAATTATTTAATTTTTCATTTTTATTACTATATAATAGTGTGTTTTGAAAGTTTAAACAAAACATTGAATTATAGTCAAGAATTTAAATAAGTTTCTAAAAATAAATAATTATCTAAATTCTCAGCTGTTTTTAAGAACTAAAACAAATAAATCATTTTTATTAAACTTTGTTTATTACAAAATATTGTTTAAAGAGTTTTTGATTTATCTAATCCCCTGAAAAATTTGTATTTCTATTCATTCAACTAAAAAAATGCAAATATTTAATAAAACAATAAAAACATGTATATATCACAGAATATTCTTAAAATAATTAATGAAAAAAAATTCTTTTCAAATTCTGAGATAAGAGATAATTGAATTCAATTAATCAGAATAACAGACCATAACTAAAATCAATCGATCAAAACTGTAAGGAAGGGTACATTAAATAGTCAACTGATAAGGGCATGGATTTAATGAGATGTACACAAATAGAAATAAATATTACGTAAAAATATATATATATTTGTTCACACATTTGTGATGTGAGTGCATATGACGTGCAAATTGTCGCCACATTAGGCCAGCATTTAATTTAAAGTGCATTTTGTATTCAAATAAAACTTTCTCTAAAAGCGGAACTTAATTCCAAGTCGTTAACTGAAAAAGTCACTGTAATTTTGACTATGGTGTACTAAATGGCACAGTACTGTTACACACAGTCTAGTGTCACTACAGTATAATAATAAATCCATTGATTTTGTTTAATATATGCACCGATAGTTCGCGAAGTGGCGAAAAATGCGCTCAAACTTAACATTAGAATATATATCTTATTAACTTTTAGATAGCTATGAATGCGCTTATGTCTAACTTTGTTCCATCGCATCTATTTTCACAACAAATTAGTGAATTAAACTCAATACTGACATACAGCTAGACATTAGGCTTCACTATAAACAGTAATAGAGAGTTAGTTCTTAACGCAATCTTTTTAACAATTCAATTGAATATTAATTATATTCTAGAGATAAAGCGAATGTTGAAATCTGTGTGCATTCTATTCGGGGGCTAATTAATTATTTAACAGTAGATCATTGAATTCGAGCAATACATTAAATTAGTGATTGTCGGGGGATATGCTCTGTAAAGACAATGTTGGCTACCGTTATAAGACGGATAAAATTATACAAAATTACCTTTTGTGCGAATGCTTTGAATAGCGAACTACCTCTCTATGTATTGGGTTTAAGTAAATTAGTAAAGTTAGAATTTAGGGGCAATGTTTCCAGGCTATTCTAGTTTTAAAACAGAAATATCAATTTGTTCAAGATCAATAATTAATTTAAGAATCAATATTAGATAGATTATCAGCAATTTATAAAATGTAATATTTATTTTAAAATTTAAATATTGTATAATTTATTGATTATATTCTATCAGTAAATTAAATTTTTTTTATATAAACTATTTGAACAGAGACTTCAATTTAATCGTTGAAATACCGGAGTTTTTCAATTTTAACGAATGAATAATAAGTAAATATCCAGGATAAATACTGAATTCTGTTTATTTTAGTCAATGAAAAGAAAGAGAAAGATTTCTAATTCTTTGTGTTTTTACAGAATATTTGTTTTGGGGATTATATAATAGAAAAAAAGGCTCAAAAACTTTCTCAATGTTTACACTTAAATCGATTTATTACAGTCAAAGCCATTGAAGAATTTGCTGAGAATTAGTAATTCTTGATGTTTAGTGTTTTGGATTCATTGAATTGCAATCGTGTCATATATTTTCTCCATTAATCAATCTTTTGATACGGCTTTTGAACATTAGTCAGTCCTCTCATTCTTTCAACACTACATTTCATTACATGTTTTCGATTTTTCACAAACCATTCAATAGTTTTTTGGGCAAACATTAGCGGATTATAAATTAGTTCATTCATTAAACTCATCCATTCAACAAAATTCTGTATATATTCTTGTATTCTATCGATAATCCATTGAAAAATTTTCTCAAATTTTTTACAGAAGAGAAGAATTTAATAATTTTTTTTAATAATTGATATTTGAGAAGAGATATTGGAGTGGATGGAGATATTGATGATAAACAGTTATGTCATATTCAATAAACGCAGATATTATGTTTGGAATGTCAACAAAGGAAATGCAAACAAATCAAACAGAGAGGGGATGAGAGAGAAAGAGGAGATAAATTGGGTTCAAAAGAGAGAAATTAATATTAATAAAAACGAAGAATAATTCGCGAATTTCTCGGTTTATATTTGTATTGAATTACACGATCTGTGTTTGAAAAATACACGATTAGAAGACATGACATAAATATTCTTCCATTTAAATGATAGAGAAATGGAATCGAGAATAGAAGGAAAAAAATGAATTCCTTATTCTTATTCTTGTGTTCACAACATTTCAATGTCTATCTCTTATTCTCTTTTGTTGTGTAAATAATGTAACGCAGGATTCCATCGCTTTTTATCCACAACTCCTCTTCAAAGAGCTTCTACTGAACAGCATTTCTCTTCATATACAGAGTATTTTACTCTCTGTTCTCTATTCTCATTCGTATTTCTATTCATAAAACCATTTTTCATGAAGTTTTCATTATATAATTCATAGAAATTTTCTAAAAAGTGCCGAATTTTTCAGATAATTCTAATGAAATATTAAACCAATTCTTTTTCAGACAAAAACAAAATTATAAATAATATTTGTAGTGAAGAGAAGTTTTATTTCGTCACATATACTATGCTATCAACGAAAGACATTTGAGACGCTCATCATAACAGCACAGCATAACTACCCAGTGCTACAATCCCTGTCGTTTTACTTTATCTCTTTTACAGGTTTTGCTTCCATTGAATAATATGAGAGAAGTTCTTCTAGTCTTTTGACAAAACATCATTTGGGGAACAACACCACCAAAAGTGCACTCCGGCGAACACTATGAATGCCATCTCATTGAGACCCTCGCGGGTCATATAATAAATTCAAGCGATTCGCCGATTGTCGCTATACTCTATACTCCACTCTCTTTCGTATGCCTTTTGTCCTTCTCTTCTATTCACAGCAAAACTGAACGATTCATCCGATAAGACATGTTTCCAATTCTGTATTGAACTGCAAATTGTGAATTGAAAACTACGTTCGCTAACAATCAAACCAAACATTTGAATATAGAGACCAGACATTAAGGCTCTCTTTTCTATTGATTTTATTCACTAATATTATACCAAAATTTCAATTTTTAACAAATACTATAATTATTAATATTATTATAATTTATTCGCTTCTCTTATATATTATTATATAATCAATACATTAATTGTTGGCTTTAATTATAGATTCATAATATGTATGTTTGGAATTCAAATCGAGAAGGGGTTCAGTGAGAAAAAACTACTAATAGCACAGATATATTGTATTTTATAAGAGTATATTGAACTTCCTTTCCATTTATTAATATAATATTTTGCCATTTGATAAATGGCTTTCATTCAATGATATCAAGAATAGATTAGGGGCGCACTGGTATGAAACTGGGTATAAAAAATTGAGTGTCGGCAGCACTTGTGAATCACTTCCCAAATCTGAACCATTCCCTAAAACTAGAGCATAAAAAAGGGGAAGCAATAAAAAAAATCTAACCAACGGCTCGTTTCGATATTTTTAGTCGTCGACCAAACTCTATGGCCAGCTATCATCCATTGATGACATAAAGGGCTAACTTAGGGCTCGATTTGTGCCATCACTTGTGACTAGTGTTCTGTCAGTGATAGAGACAACACAACCGACCGCTAGAAAAAAGTTTTCTTCATTTTTATTTATTTTATGGTTTATTCTCTTCTCTTATTTTTGGTTCTTCTCATTTGAAGTTTTGAAGATTGAAGAGGAAGGAAGAAATTGTCTATCATTTACAATAGGGGTTCACCAGAAAAAGCAAAAATTGTGGAAAAATATATATTTTCTTCTTCTCTTATATTTTTTGATGGCATTTAATGTCTTAAGGATTCGCATTGCATGACAGATAAAATTGAAGGATTGCTTCAAAAGTATTAAAAGATTAGTTCAGTTCTACTGTTAAACTCTACTTTCAAAACATTGCTCTTTATATACAATATTACACAAAAAATATAGCATTTATTGCTTTCCTTCAATCGTTAAATATTTTGAATGAATGAATGTGACTGTGTTTCACATTTCATGTGTCGGTCATCTATCAGTCTTTTTTATTTTATTTCAAACCATAATTTCTTGGGATGACATCAACTATGAGACGATAGGACGAGAGGGGGAAGAGAACTGCAATCGCAGAGATAGGGCTGAGAAATACGATTTGTGATACAGTCACTAGTTTTTAGTACTACTTTGTTCGTCAAATGGCTCTCACATTCTCTCTCCCTTTCCCTCGAATGTCACTATATTTTTATTCCCAGAATTGTAGTTCAGAATCATTTCGATCTTTTGTTGCCCGAAATCGCACCACTATTTGCAACATTAACTGTTCACTCGCTTACAAATCAAATCAAAGTTTTTTTTCGCCGATGAAAGTGATGACAATTATTATTATTTCTCTTTTCTCTCTCACTCTCTCTCAAAGACTTAGGAAAAATAGGATTTGATTTTTCTTTTATATAAATTTTTTTCTCTTCTTTTAGTTTTTCACACAAAATGGATTCGAATGGAGAATAGAGTCGAACCGAGGCTTATATGAGGCCTAAAAAGAATCCAAAATCGTTTGACATTTTAAGTGAGAGAATAGAGAGGAAAGAAATTTCTGTTTAACTCCAAAAATAATACAATTCTTATTCTAACTCTTGAATTGTCAAAAAATATTTCGATGCAATATATTTCTACTCATAAGAAGTTATAGAATAAGAGTGAAAAGTGATTAATACATAAAAAACTGGAGTCAAAAGAGTTTTATAAAGATTTTGTTGAAACAAAATATTAGACATAAAAAAATTGTTTTTCAGTAAATATTTGCACAAATATTGACGAATCAAAGCGAATAAATAGCTTTAGTTTTTCATCACTCTATTAGTGGATTTGTTGTCTTAAATAAATAAGGAATAGTTGTAATGTATATTCAATACTATCATTGGTGGCCAACAAATAATATATCAAATATACAGTCAATATATTCGCTCAAAGGCTATGATATTTCTCTTTCTATTATTATATTTCAGTTTTTTGCTATTCTTTGTTAAAGATTTTTTTGTTGGTAATGCCTGACAATGGATGACATGGAGAGAGCTAAATGACAACATTGATGATAGTGACACTGTCAGCGAATCACCTAACGGACCATGAATACAAAACTCTGCCAGTGCTCACCAGTAAAGCACAGGCAGAGCATCAGAAAAGTTTTTTTATGACATTCATTGCGTTCTCAAATATAAGTTATGTTTATGTTCGGTAGGACTAACTCGAAGGCAGCTGTGCTTTCATAGAAGCGCAGGCATAGCATAGCATAGCATAACATTTTTACTTCATATAAGTTTTTATATCATATAAGAGTTATCTATCTATGGCTCAGCTATTTATTCACATCCATTGCAATCTTATTTGTTATTTTGTTTCATACATTTTCTTCTCTCCAATTCTTTTACTTCATTTTCCAATTGATGGCAACGTTATAGTCGTTAAACTCCAGAATAAAAAGAATATACAATATTAGGAATACATAGCGTTTGCAAATTGTGATCAGCGCTAGAATTTCAGTTAAACTAAATTGTATTTCTCTCTCCTCTTCTCTAGTTTTCCATGAGTTCATCACTAATGCAACTCAAGTACAGATTGCGAGACAGAGTCCATCTCTTTTGCAAAACGCCATTATATGCAATCATATCTCCCGCAGTGTTGAGAAAAAAGCTATCATCGCATCCGAAGAACTAATGTTTTGTTTTCGGTTCACAAATGAAATATATTTCTCAATAATGTTTGAAATACTGTTGTAATAAATGATTTATTAAACTTAATATTATATCTAAAATATAAGAGTATTTGTGGCGAAAACATAAAATTCAATTGAATTCATAAACTTTTTCTATTCTTTTCTTTCTTTTCTCTGAATAAATATAAATACAATAAAAGTTTTCGGAAAATAAAGAATAAATTTTTTGAATATTAAGCAAAAAAGAGAGAAAAAATATTTATATTAAAGAATAATAAGAATGATATGAAAAGATTTGGAAAAGATTTGCAATTTAGTGAAAATATGCCACAAATCCAGAGCTGACTTCCGGACGAATCTATCAATAAATACTTCAACAAAAGCAATGGCAGAGGAAATGGAATACTTTGTTTCCGAAACGCCATTTATAGCATTACGGGGTGTGTTGTCTGCACTTACAAATGGACGAACCGAAGGCATACACAACGCTTCAATTGACCCGTACTATGCCATGTATGCCATCGCATGCCTGCCTATGCCATAATGCCATTCCTTACAACTGGCCTCTCATTCACTACAGTATATTCACTCAATTTTCTCTCTCTATTGGTATTTGAATGAACAACAAATCGAAAGAAGGGCTGAATTGGCGAAAAAGAAAATTGTGAACTGAAGAAGAGTTTCGGTACAGAAGAAGAAGAAGTAGAACACAGTTAGACATCGAAGTCAAACATTTACATTAGTTATTAAAATACAGACAAGCATTCAATCGATGCAATCAAAAAAAGGGAAATAAATGTAATGAAATAGAAATAAAAGGTTAGATAAACACAAAATTCATTTAAATTAAGTTTTTATAACTTTTAATATTAGATTAATTTAATTTGATTTCATATACTTTTTACTCTCACTATCAATATATTGGATGAGAATTATATAAACATTTAAACACTAATAAAATAAAATAGAATAAAATGTTTTTACTATTTATTCAATTTTAAGGTAAAATTTTGCTAAAATTATTCAATTGTAAAGAGATTTTTCATCAGTTTTTCAATTTTTTATAACAATTTATTCAATGAGTGAAGCTTTTAATGATAGTCTAAGATTAAAAATAGAAATAAAAAGATATTTCATTTGAAAACATTTTCATTTTTCAATTCAATTTCTATTATTCAATGTTTTGTTCAAAGAATACTGAATGAAGAATATGTATAGAATAGTATTGAATAGTATTTGAAATATTGTGCTCTCATTTTATTCATGACTAAAAATTTCATTTCATTATTTAAAAAAATAAATAAAATATAAGAAAAATATATAAATTTTGGAAAATGAAGTAAAAGAGAAGAATATTTTTTGGGCGCAACGAAGCGAAGAACTCTTTTTCCTTCTTATTCTTATAACACATTATTTATATTTTGTTCATAAATTTCTTTTTCTCCTCTGAATTCTGGTATTCGTATCAATAAATAAATAACCGCTTCGTATATATAACTTAAGAATATTTGTGCCAAACATAAAGAATAACTTAGAATAGGATATAATTTTCACTCATTTGTGAACAACTGATTCCCTATTATTTCAATCAATTGTCAGCCAAAACATAGTTAGAGATGATTAAAATAATCTTAAGGACATTATTAGTATTTCTTTTTGTTCATAAACTCTTATAAACAACACTTAAAGGTCTTATTTGGTCAAAAAAAAATTGCTAAACTGACCGAATCGTAGTGTAATTGTCATTTCACTGCAATTTTCATACGAAACAAACACATCCGACGAATGCACTCAAAACATATAGAAATGAGTTGAGGCGAGGATTCCGAATCCCATTTCCAAATAACATCAAAAGTGTGCCATCAATTGAGGAACAGGCCGTCACTTATTAGTATTTGTGCCCATAATAATCATATATCTCTCCAACTGTTCGTTTTTCATTCCCGTTATTGTTTTATTATTGCGATTCTCTCTCTCCCTCCCTGTCCTTCTACAGAGTATTCTAAGTCCTCACTTAAGTCTTGCACTCAACTCATCCCAAATAACAATTCTCTATATATTAAACATACAATCAATCTCTAACTCTATGTTTATATAAAACCTTAGACTAACTTATAATATGAAAAATTTTGAATACAAAAAATAAACATTTGTTTAACAATTGATTTACAAATCGTTGGATTGAAATAGGAATTAAACAAACATTAAATATGAAAATCAAATCGATATTAGATTAATAAATGACTTCAATTAGCAAATCATTATAACTATATTTGTAATCACTAATGGATTTAATTAATATAAATGTTTGTTTACTGTAATGTGATTTCAGTGTATATATTCGTTAAAGTGAATGTATGTGTGTATGAGTGACATTACAAAAGTAAAACTAATGATAATGTGCACGACTATAGCTAAACTTGATTAGGGATTCAATGAAAGCTCATAAGAGAGAGACCACTGACTCCAAGCATTGAGAGCAGTGACTGACGAATGCATCGCATATATTGTATATATGTATAGATATATATTTGATATTAAGTCGAAAAAGTAATAAAAGCCATATTTGCTTACCTCCCCTGACGTGGACACTCCTCGAAGCTATTGTTCCGATAGAGTTGGATGCAATACACCTGCGATATAATGATTTACATCAATGTTAATAAACAAAAAATCCATCGTTTGGTTAATATGAGAGTTGATTCAAATGGAAAAAATAAAAGTTATAATTTTGGTGAATGAATGGAATGAATAGAATTGGTTTTGATGTTAAGCTAATCTGGAAGTACTTAAAAAAGTTCATTCATGCAAATAATATTGGATTAGGAAAACGAAGAATAAAAAAATATATAATAAAAGGAAATTCTTAGCACTAATTCATTAGGGCTTTACTGTCAACTATGCGAGGAATGCTGTGATAGTATCAAAACCAGTGAAATGACGAATAATTAAGTGAAGACACACTTAATCTCTTATTGTTTAATTACTGCAATTGCTTTAGAAAATAATGAATTACAGTTTGGGTTAATTTACTTAAATCGCTTTTGTATGTTATCGTTATTGAGAATAATAGAAAAGTCAGTTAACCTTTCCATTCAAAAAAAAAATACTAATGGAAAGTCATGTCTATGTCTCTCACTCTCACTGTTCATACATATAATAGTTAACGATATAAACTATTGTAACGGTAATACTGTTGTATTACATGCATTCATTTGACATAATATGTTATAGTTTTAATGTCTAATTCATAAATGAGTTGCTTTTATTTTTTCCCTTCTACTCCGATATGTGAGAAACACACGTATGTATAGTATACAACACACAATACATATTGTATACAATGTTAAGATAGTGTACTCCAAACACGCGACACAGCTTTATGTGATTTGTAATAATATCGCTTATATTCTCTAACTATTGTGTGGAATATTTCCCATTTGGCGTATAAGACGAATGGAAAACAAAGTTTTT
>JAQIXY010000213.1:0-10809 GCA_034699165.1 Adoristes ovatus | reverse complement strand
ATTATTGCGTATTCTTCTAATAATAGAAAAACATACTTTTGTCAAATAAACCCGATGTCAACCCCCCCTTACGTGGGTGTGATTGCAAAATCAAGATTCTGAAAATTTCTGAAATTTTATGTGTATTTTATCTCAATCTACCTGTTTTTAACAATTGCTCCACCTTTCCATACAGGGTTCGTATGGTTTCCGCTTTTATGCTATTTGATTTAACTATTTTAGTACAATTCCAAACATTCTCTCTCTTAAAGCCGGATTCACAGCGGAAATACGAAATTTTTTAATCAATATTATTATTGTATGCTATTATGCAATTAAAGGCAATGAGAAACCTGTAGTCTTTACAACTTTACATAACTATATATACTTAAACAAAACTCAGTTTAACTACAAGTTATATCACCTAAATTGCAAGAATGCACTGACGAATCACAATATTATATTAATAATGTGTTCATTCAATTGTATTGAATTAAATGAATTTATTATACAGAATATTATAAAACATTTGTATAGTTTTCACTAATAATTTGTATAAAATATCTAAAACTGAAATTTATGTCGTTTTCTTGTAATACAACTTGAATTCTGGAGTTATATAAAAATCTGTGTAGCCGTTGCTACCTCAGGGGCATCCGCATGCATTCGAAATGATGAGCCGCTCCCGTGTCTGGTGAATACATAGTGCAAATAACTGCACTTTCATCTTCTCACAGGAGCGATGAATACCTGTATGGAAAGTACCAGTGGTTCAGATACTGTGGAGAGAGAGAGAGAGAGAGAGAGAGAGAGAGAGAGAGAGAGAGAGAGAGAGAGAGAACATTTGAAAGTTTTGCCGATTATTTATTTATTCATGTAATCCATATTTTTTGTGATTCTAAAACTTTATTTTATAATTTGATTTCGAAATTTGCAAATAAAAGCAATGAAGAGTTAGTTTGACTGAGAAATGAATAATAAATTGATTTAAAGCTAAAGCAGTCAACAAATGTTTCTCTTCATTGAATATATTGTTTAAGTTTGAGTATTGATTGGTTTTTGAGTTATACTGTTGATTAGCCCGGGGCCAGTATTCAGCCCACATTCTAACATTCTTTTCATTTAACTTTATGGTTAGCTAATGTGATACAAGTACTGAAATTATAGTAACTGTATTATCCGTACTGTTTCACTACAGTATTAGTAATTTTTATTACCTTTTTTGCAGATCTGAAAGTGCTTTTAAATTCGGATCTCTGACAAGGGCTGCCTTATAAGCCTTACCCCACATCACAACATTATAGCTTATAGTTCTGGGCATCTCTGCTCACACCTCCCAATTTCCCAATTTCTACACTAATTGGACTTTTTTTGTTGGCCCGGATATCCAACTTTTTCATTGACTTATGACCTTTAGTTGCATATCATAAACCATAAAAGCTGTAAAATAAGTTGAATGAACACAATGTTTGATAACCTAATCTTTAGTTGAATTCTATTTTCTATACAAACTCTTGAATTTTAAACTGAATTTTGATGAAAATAATTATATTGTTATTCACTAATATCCCGATTGAGGGCTTCCCTATAGTCGTTGAATCCCCGAAAGTTGGCAGTCAAGCGTGCCTTTGCCTCTGCTCCAGAACAGTTGAGAACAGCACAAGAGTTTAGGTCCGCAAAGCCCTGTGTAGATCAGCACAATCCTCACAATCCACACAATCCAAGGGCAACTTTCACGCATGTCTTTCCAATCGCTTCGATTGTGGAACAGCTATCGCACAGGCATTAATGCATAGACTACTGTCGAGTGCAGAACCGCATGTTCTTCCATACGAGACATACATATATGTCGATCACTATTGCAGTGCTATTTTCTATCTGTGCTCTCTGTCATCACTCTGTATATGCATTTCTATTAAATCGATATTTACTTTATTTGTCATTCAATTGAATACTCTCTTGACGTTTGAAACAATCACTGTTTGCTCTCAATAAATGTTTTATTGATAATAATGTTTTAATATTTACAATCATTTAATCGGATCATGAATTCAATGTATTTACAGATATCTGGATATTAATCAAAATCATGAATAAGTCAATTATGAATCTCCAAATCCAATCCAATCGGATTACAAGTATATGATTGCACTCATACTCTGATCCGAAAGTTTTATTAATTCAATAATAAGTTTAATTGTATGACAAACACAATGATTGCCACAAATACGAGTGACATATCGTTTAATAACATTAATATCAATAATAATAATAATTGTCGTCAATCGATGTGTCGTCAGTCGAAATATAAAAAGCGATCAAACAATGCCAACAGTTGTCCAAAGGGGACATTGGCTTCACAAACATCTTTGACAACTTCATCCATGTCTTCATCCAACAGACAAACTATTAGAAAGAGACCGATCGAAAGGAAAGACAAATGCATTGATAGTTGTCTCGAATCAAAGACATCAATAGTGAAAACAAAATTATTAAAAGTGAAAAATAGTGCTAAAGATTTCAATGAATTGACATCCAATCTGTCGACTCGACTAACCAATTGTTTTAAGTCAATCAAAAGTTGGACTAACTATAGACCGATGTGTTATTTAATTGAATTAATTGGGAGGTGTTGTTGGCCAAGGATTAAATCAAACAAAGCTATTGCAGGTAAGACCACATCCAAACAATTAATTCTCGATTCCAAACACATTTGCATTACATTTCAATACAGAATTCAATTGAATTCGAGTGAAATTCTTGAGTAAGCGATGCATAGATGCATAGAGTATTGATTGCATAAACAGCTCACACACATTGCCTGTGCTCTCTATTGTGTGCTGTATTGTGCAATGTATTGCAACCTCACGCGTCGCCTTCCCTACTAGACAGGTATAAATCGAATATCGCTTATTGCACAGGTATATTTTTTCGCCTAAACTTTGCGACGCTATGCATAGACATGGGTAGATGACCGCACACATACATCCCCGTGCAATATAGTTATAGCTCTCCAATAACATATAACAACATAATATAAACATTTTTTAAAACTACAAATACAATGATTTGTTTGCCTCACAAATACATTAATAATATATTATTTAATATCAACTATACTATCATTTTAGTCAACATTTTTTTTCTTTATTAAGTGAAGAAAATGTTTATTTTGGATCAACTTTTTTATGATAAATGAAATTTTTGAGGCAATTCTGTATTTTATTTGTTGATAAATCGATAAATATTTAATGTTAATAGAGGTAAAAGTATGGTATGGATTGGTATGGTATCTGTGCGTGAATTAGTTACAACTCCCTAAATATTTGTGTTCGGAAATTAATCGAACGGAACTGCATTTATTGACTTTAGGTTTAGGTGACAATAATCTCTTGTATTGTAATGCGGTTTAAATATTTATTTTGGCAAATATTTGCTTATTTTGTGGACAGAATTAGTGACAGAATTTTGATGATAAGACTTATTACTTTGATTCTCAATCGACACTCAATTTTGTTATTTATTATTATTTTTTTCTGTTAATCAGATAACACATAAATTTAGTTGAAATTAAGAGATAGAATTTGAATTTCCATACAATTTACTAATAGACGAGAGAATGTATGTATGCTTTTGGGTGTTTGGGTGGTCTAATGGTCTAATGGTTTGAACTCAATTTAATGCATACTTTTTTCGTTGCCGTATAGTGTTGTTGAAAAATACACTTAAACTGAGATAAGATTTGTTGTTTGAGGTGACTTTTTTTGCAAGTGCCGAAGCACAGGCATAGGACAGGCACAGGTAGGCTTGCCCTGCAATAAAGATCAATATAGCAATAGCTACGATAGTTTGAAACGTAGGTGAGATTGAGTTAAATTCTGTGCGACAAATGCAGGACTCATTGCATATAACGCTTTATTTTCAACTCTTCAATAAACTTGTCAGATAATGCTATTTAAGGCCTGGCGGTTATTTTCTAAGAACGTCCAAATGTTTCATTCGCCCCTCTCTTGTTTCTCTTTTAGAGCCATAAAATTTGGAGAAGTGTTTTCGGAGTAGTTTTTTCTGTTCGCTCTCTAGTACTGTGTAATTGATTTCGCGTCAATAAAATACAGAATTAGACAAAATGTATATAATATAAACTATAGAACACAAAGCTCTGTTCAATACTTTACTGTATATCCGATGAGTTGGGAGTAAATGACTGATAACTAACCGAAAATTGATTAACCTATTGGCACATGGCTTTAGGTATATCTATAACTAAAGTAAATACCAGTAACTGAGCTATAAATTTATCAACTTTTTAACACATACTTTAAATTGGGTTTTAGATCATCAAACTATCAATGAATTAATTTTATGATAAATATTCTTTTACTACTTCTCTATTCAAATAACGTAAGCGTTTGTGCAAACTTCCAATTCAACTCATTTTGTTTTTATTTGTTTTCAATAAACCTTATAATCTATTTATTATAGTTTAACAAACTATTAAAACTAAAAACTCAATTATCGCTATTTATGACATTTAAACAAACATCAGAAAGAATATTATATAATATGTATAATCTGTGAACACTCACTAACATTTCAAAAATCTCACCCTGGGATCAATTTTGAGAATCATCTTTTGTGAAGTCCCTATAATTGTGATTAAATTTTTTTTAAAAACATTAACTAAAACCGGTCATCCTATTATAATAAGAACAATACCATTACTTATCCCTGGTATTTTTTTAGATCACTACCCTCTGTCAAGGACAGAGTCTATCCCTAATTATATGATTAAATATTTCGAATAAACAACAACTGAATTGGAACTAATTTTTTACAATCATTTGTAATGATATTTCTTTAAAATAAAAACTTTTTAATGAATATAATGTAAAACTAAATGAAATTAAAAGTGTATTAATAAAAGATGTGTTTTATATATAATTTTCTCGTTAGTGTCGACAACTTAAATGTTGAAACGATTGCGTGAGAGATATGAGTTAATGCTAACAAGATTTGAATGATGAAACGATACCATCATCTTATATAATAGCATTGCGTGTATTGACATCACTAGAGTTGGCTTAGTTTAGTCGAGTATATGTCATATATGTCATTGTGTACTCAACTCTATTATTTAGTTTTTTATAGCTTTTCTAACTTTTCATCTATTTTACGAATTGAATTCAATTTGAGTCTCGTTTGTATGTAAGATAAGTTAATAATCTGGTTTAGGGCAGCATTAAGTGAATGTAGTGCGCGTCGGACGACATGTGCATTATAGTAGATGGTCGAGCTTTCCTGTAATTAGGCATGGTATCAGTTAGCAGGATGTCTATGATGCCAGTGCTCAAATAGCACTGCAAAGTAATTGTAGGCTTGTGGGTCTGACAGTGCTGGCCCGCACTTATTCGTGTACTTTCCAATGCGCTCTCTCTCTCTCTCTCTCTCTCTCTCTCTCTCTCTCTCTCTCTCTCTCTCACCTTCTCTCTCCACGGTGTCCACTCTTACATAAAGGTGCGTTGCAATTCATGCGCTACCGTGACATTATCCGGGCTGAGTAGACGCCCCTAATAAAAGTGCAATCTATAAATTAAAGCTCATTAAATATTTGTTTCAAATTATTCTCTTATTGTTATAGATATATAAATTTAAGGAATAATAAGTAATTCGTATGTAAATAGAGTTTGAATTTTAAATAATAAGTGCTTTATCTTCGGTTCCACTCATAGATACACTTTAGGAGAAAGTTATGAAGTTTTTTCATTATTCTTCTCTTATATCTATGCACTCTATTTTGTACAGTACTTGAAAAAAATCATTTATACTCTCACAACAGAAGACAATACTAAATATTTTTGTGAAGGTTTTCTTCTTCACACCTGAATGCTTTGGCAGCACACGCAGCACACGAAGATGTGCTTTAGTTTAAGGATTCGCAATGCATGACAGGCCAACAGGAGAGGGGAACGTGCCTGCTTGACACTCAGATATATTGCCTTTTAAATATTGCCAAACTATAAGATCACAGTCTAAAGTATATGCCTTAAGAGGCCTCCCGAGAACAAGTCTAACAATAAGATGCACTTACAGTTTAGAGCTACCAGTGCTTCCAAACTCTACCAAACAATCGCAACACAAAAATACTTTTCTAACATTTGACAAAACAATATCAAAACATTTATTCACATTCTGTGATGGCGAAGGTCCTCGACGACAGGGGAGGGGTCTCTTGAAATCGATATTTTTAAGAATTGCACAGAATTTAGCATAATTCTGTAAGATTTTACCAGAATTGTCTCATTTTGGCTAAATTTTTCAAGAATTTTACAGAATTACAAAAATTCTGCCGCTTTCGGTGCCATTTCCCCCAGTTTATATGGAATGTAGTGCAAATAGTTTTTTTTAATCCAAGAGTGTATTCCTTATACCTCTCTTTGCCATCACTCCAAGTATTGATTGTTTAATATTAATTATATTTTAAATTATGTTTCAGAGGAAAGAGTATTGTCTCGTTTGCAATATGAAGCGATTAGAAGAAAGGATAGTCCGACTCAACAGAGTTATCAAAAAGTTAATAATAGGACTTCATATATATCATCACTACCTTTGAATTCAATATTTAATATGTATTCACCGCTATTAGCACTGATTCTTCTAATATCGTTCGTGTTTAGGATAGCAGGTAAGACATTCACTCCATTCAGACATTTATAAATATTTCGATAAAAAAACTGATAGAATTGGTTGAATTGTACTGCAATTTCTTTGCTCTTCAAGCACAAGCACACCTGTGCTGCATAGAGTTGTTTAATTGTCGTGTAAATGAATTGTCAGAGCTATTGTAGCGTTACTTCAATGCCGCAGAGACGACAATGTACTCCATTCACAGCAGCTGTTATATGGATCAGGTTTTAAGGCATATTCTCCTAAAACACTGCATTAGATATTAATTTCATTCAATTGTTATCTACACTACAATAATAATAGCTTAGCATTGATTGCATTAGAAATGATAATTAGATATAAATTTAGTTGTATTTCATAAGCAATTGATTGGCGAAACAAATGCAATGCAAACCAATAAAGTGATGCCAAAATTGATTTGTTGTTTAATCCAATTTGAGTTCATATTTAAATAGAGTGTATAATACGGCAGTGCCTCACAAATGCCTCACAAATTTAGTGCAACAACTATTGTAGCGAAACCATAGAGCAAACCTGACAGTGCCAACCATACCCAACCATTGCCAACGCAAGCCATGTAAGACTCACATTGAGACCTACGCCCAGACACTAATTGGCTTCCGATTATGTCTTGCCATGTGCTGTGCATTCAGACATGATGTTTAATTGGATTCTTTTGCATCGCTAACTTTTATTGTTGCGATGACGCTATTTAAAGAACTCTATAATATGTTGTCTTTTCGAGAAAACACTATTAACTCGAGTATTATTTCATTCCCATTACTCAATATTATTGTCATTTTCTCTCAAATATATGCAATTATTTAGTAATTCTTAAACAAATTGTTTATAAAATATTTGAATCATTTAATATAAAATTGTAACAAAAATTCCTTCAAATGGAGAACGAACTCAATTATTTAGCAACTCTTCTAAAATGCATTATAATCTGAATCGGAATGTATTAGAATTATCCAATTGATGCGATACCGATGATGGTATTGCAAGTGTGTCGCAAAGTGAACCTTTTTATCGAGTGTTCAAATTTGCATTCGAGCCAACGTTCGGATAGGCATAGCATTTGGCATTCAAACATCTGGCGAACCTAACTTCTAAAAACCCTCCAGGAAACTGAGAGGTGATTTGAACCTCGCAGCTGTCGATAATATTTTAGTCTACTATACGGTGCGGACTTATAAGTTAGAGCTAAAGTGCGACTTCTAGTTGGCACAGGGCTGCAGAGCAGACACACGCGCGTACACAACAAATATATATAGACTGCACATCTTTTGTAAAACTGGTACACTTCTACAGTTCATTGGAGAGCATCACATGTTACGGGTGCCACTGGTGGGACAATACCCATACAGTACTGCTGCTTTGGAACGGTTACAAGACCATCGACTGCACATAAGAGGCTGGTGCAGCTTTTCACTATTCAATAGATGGCTTTGTATTCTGCACCGGGTATTTTGCTGCCAAGCAAATGGTGCACATTGCCCTCTCGCCAGTGCAAGAGACCGACGCGTGTCTGCATTCTGCACGTGCACACGTGTATGTGCTTCTGCCCTCACATAAACTGTTTTTTTGCTTTGACTTATAATTTAAGTTAAAAACCACAATCGCTTTCTCCCTTTCAAATTCCACGAGAGTGTGAGAGGAGGTATGGTATGGTAGAGCTATGACTATGGCTATGGCTATGGCTATGGTTATGGCTATGGGTATGAGGTAGGAGTTGAGAGTTGAGCCTAAATAAAAAAACATTCGTTGCCTATATGTTATATGTAAGTAATGATTAGTTACCGAACATATCATATTTCTCCGCTATATCCGGCCGATGCCTATAGTATAAGTCTAGACCTAAACTCTACGAACTCAACATTTGCTTTATTATATCGAAACTTCATTTGATATGAATCATTTCTATTATTAACTGCAAAAAGAAGATTTACAAAAAATAATCGTTAGCTCTATTGAAACCACATTTTATAGTTTGAACTCATTTCGATTGAAACAACTTTCGATTTTATTTCAATACGATTTCCACGAATTCAATACTCATTTAACAACATTTTGATAGATAACAGAAAAGAGTTGAATCAAAGTTAGGGACAGATTATGTTTAATATTAATAATTATTATACAATTAAGTGTTGTTTTGCTAGAGTATAATGTTATTGCATTTTGATGGATGTATTTTGAAGGATGAGCAAGGTTCATCAACTCATGAGCTATGAGGTACTGATAAGAGCGTCAAAACCACAGGGGTTATATTGCAGGGTATTTTCCATGATCAACACAATTCTTTCTGCTTAACCATAAGGGTGAGGGTGATATGCTCATTTTTCGAAGACAGGGGTTAACTTGTCTATACCTCCTTGCCCATCCCCCTAATTTATGGTGTGCTGGTGAGCGGAAAAGTATGACCAGGTGCTAGTGGTGTGAGCACTCGTTAAGATAGCATTGCATGTTTTGTCGGTCGCGTGGCTCACCTTATGTCTAAAGCATGCCAGTCCTCTAGCAGTGCTACTAAATGAATAAAATAAACGCCTTTGAGGCCAGACATGACAGTGAAGCAGATGTCGGGCACAGAGAGGAAAAGACAGCAGAGACGGTCACCTTCTCTCGAGTCCGGGCTATTAGTAGTGAATTGAGCGGTCAAATAGACACATAACCCATCTCTGACTTACAAGTTATGTCCCCAAAGATGTTTCACTTCCATATGGAGTGCAGATAAGCAGAGAATGCCTTAAATAATCTTTGCATTCGATCAGATATGCATTTTTCCAAATCTTTCAATAACTTTAAATCAGATTACCAACAGATGTAGTGAAGAGAGAGGTTTAATAGATGCTGTAAATTAAACCCTAAACCTATTAATATACCCCATGTTATTTAAACCCAATGTAACCCTAACCCAAACCCAATGTCTCTTTGTTTGTCACATTATTTTCATTAATCATTTCAAACAATACATTTATTTAAATGAATTATTTTTGTGGGAAACCATAATAAACAAAGCAATAGTCCAGTAGTGAAGTCAAACAATTTTTTTTGTCAAACTTTAATCTCTTGTTATATAACCTATAGTTTGTTTGTTAATCTGATTTAAAGTTGTTGAGAGATTTGGTAGAATCTGCAGATCCAATGCTAAGATTATTTAAGGCATTCTCTGTTTTATCTGCACTCCATATGGAAGTGAAACATCTTTGGGGGCATAACTTGTCCGCCAGTCTATGTCTCACTGTTTGGCACACGTATCTCATTAGAAATGGTTTAGAACTCAGCCATCCATTAAGTGATACTGTGCTGAGTCTTGAAAGTGAAAGTATGCCCATTGCACAGGTGTTGTATTGTATCAAATTATCTCAACACAGATAAGTAGTCGGCTCTTGAGCTCAATATAAACTGCAAATGAAGAAAATGAACAAATTCTAGTCAACTCTACACAACTCTATACAACTTAAAACTCCATAATATGTGATCAAACTGTTGATAATATGCTTACAGTTTTACGCAAAAATCTGGCGTTTCTTTTGCACTCGACTTCTGTGAGCCATTTATTTTATAACTAAAATTTGTTTTGAATAGTTTGTCAACAGAGAGCCCAAACAGTATTATTGCAAATGTATTGCGATTTTCAGTCCTCAATGCAGTTCAATATATTCTATCGGAATCCAGAGGAGGACCAGAAGCAGCAGATTTCAGTTCTCTGATTCCGATTCTGATTGTCGAACATTTGTATTGGCACTACATATACACTCTCTATGCTCTCTACTCCCTGTCCCCCAACAGATGCAATTTTTTCCTTCTATTTGGTTAACTATATTTTGGATACTTTGGAAAACTCATACATATGTTGTAAAATATATAAATCAGAAAATTCTATTTTTTGAAACACTCTAATGAAAGCAAAAATATTTATTTATTTACTTATTTTGTTGCGTTTGTAAAAAAGATATTCAATTTTTAAAAGATATTCAGTGTTTTTGTTGGTTCTTGGGATAAATTTTTAACACTTTGAACCGTTTTAAGCGACAATTCTAGTAATTTAACCATTCATTCATTTATTATTCATTCTTTAAATTTTTCCCTTAATTTTAAACAATATATTATTCTCTCTCTCTCTCTCTCTCTCTCTCTCTC
>JAQIXY010000212.1:0-10810 GCA_034699165.1 Adoristes ovatus | reverse complement strand
TACCTAGGTAAGACGCCATGCAATTTTGAAGTATACCCGAGTTAGGGACCTGTGACATAAGACGCCGTGGCGTCTTAACTGGAAGAATTCGGTAAGAGAAGTTTTCTTTTTCTTCTTAAGTGAAGTCTTATTTTTCTTCTTAAGTGAAGTCTTATTTTTCTTCTTCGCCGACAGACGTCTTGCCTTTTCATAGGCCTTTCGATTGGCTGCAGCTTCTGATTACAATGTTGAACTGTTACTCATCGGCGCCTCAATACCAAGGCATTCGTCATAATCGCCCAAATGAGATACTGTGCCCTCAGCTATGCCGGTGGGTATTCGGTCCATCGAATCGATAACTATATATTTTATAGTACAGTATTTGTTATATTAAAAAATATATGCAATATATTTAATTTTATCAGGCATTTCCAAACAATTTGACATGAATTGACCCTGTCATAAACTTGTAACTTTATGCTATAAACACATTTGATCTGAGACCTAGATAAGATGAGGATAAATAATCCTCCCCGCCACTGTCATCACGAATTCAATATAGATTTAAAACATTTTAACCATAGAATAATAATCTTGCCAATATTTGGATGGTGGGTAAAAATGATTATTAATATGGAGTAGTCTAATCAAAATAAGGGTTAAATGAATTATTAAACTTAATATAGGTTTTAGGATGCTCATTTATTAATCATTGAATACATCTGGATTTTAGTATTTGAAAATTATTTTCAAGCTCTGTTCAAACAATTAGGATAGAATATTTAATGTATTTGCGACTATTATAATAAAATAAAAAATTTTCTCTTTAAAACTTCCATTGAATTAAATACTTTTTATCAATTATTACAATCGATTAAATTATATTTTAACCACAATTGCCCCTACAATTTGGATGTGGTTTCACAATATAAACTAATTGATCTAGATTCTAAATAATAATAGTGTATCTATATAATTATTTTATGTATGCTTCATTGAAGAATAATATATTTTTTTATCAAAATTATTTCAAATAAAATATTTCTTATCAAGGTCTAGGAAAACACCTCTAAGGTTATAATTTTCAAAATTATATTTAGACAATAATCACAACTTGCAATAATAGTGTTTAGCGTAATTCTGAAACATGTAAGTATATTCTTTGCTGGGATCACCTAGTTCCAAAACCTCAGGGGGGATTAATTTTTTGGCTATGGGGGAGTCCAGGTGGGATTAAAATGTTGGCCATGCTGAAAAAATTTGCCACTTCCATTCTACACCTTGTCCATGATGTTAAACAAAAAGATTTCCTAATGGGGGGGGGGGGGGATACCTTGGGTGGGAAAAACAGGCCTATAGCCGCTCCTTCCAAAATGTCAGGGGTTAATCTATGGGGTAGTGCCATAGCGATTTCCAGAAACCAAAATTAATTTATCAAATTAATTAAGATCCTTAAAAATTCGATTGAATTCTTGCAAAATTAAGCAATGCCATTTCTACTAAATTCTTGTTGAAATTCTGCAAATTCTATAAATTTTTTAAATATTCCATAAATTATATATATATTCACTGAAAAATTAAACATGTTCCATTCAAGGTGTTATATACCAATACATAACCAGAATAATTGTGGCGAACGATAGTATCCATAGAAATGATTCCAATCTTGTCGTCAGATTCTTATAGTTTATATTCTCTCTAACGAAATATCCGATTAGTATTCCAATGAAAAATGATATTATGTACTGATTTATGCCCATATGAAAGGCGACAAACGCTTTGGTCATCTCCTCCAATGAACTGATGCCCAATGGGTCCAAATATGTCTTTTGGCCGAACAGATGCTTCGGTGATATACTCGCATAACAGCCCAATAGTATTATTGTTATGTTTAGACTTAGGCCACATTTCGGATATTTGTATAGTAGTAATACAACTAAGGGTGCGATGACCTGGAGCTGGAATAATGCTGATAGAAACCATGTGGGTGGATTACACTGTATAGAGAATTTATAGGAATTAAATAGCGCATGGTATATTTATGGGGTTTAGAATGGATAGCAATAGCGAAATTTTTAACTAAATCTTTGAGAGAATTTGTTCTTTTGATTAAATTCTGTAAAATTCTGGTTAATTCTAATCGAATTCTGTAATTAACAGTTAGATTATATGTTTTATGAATAGCTAAAATAATTATATTATTTTATTTAATAACAAAATATATTATGTAACTCTGTTCAGGGTATGGCAATATTACACATCGTGGACCCCTCCCCCCTAGACGAAAATCTGGCAAAATCACCATTTTAACTCCTCCCCATTGATACACTATACTTCAAAAAACATTACATCTCCCCTTAGATTTTGAAGGGGTTTGAGATTCCTGTTTTATTCCACCCGATGTCTACAATAATATGCAAAAAATATAAAAGTTTTTAATAATTTAGAATTTTTAAAATTTAAATTCCATTTGGATTTCCAAAAATAATTCTATATCAATCCAAAGGATATAAATTCAACTTTATTATTAATACTAAAATATTTGCTTAAATATAATGTTACAGCTTTTTTAATTTCCAAATTAATTTTTCTAAAAATATACTAACTACTTTATATTAAGGGTGCCCATTTGGGTGGAAGATTCTATAGTCAAAATACCCCCTTCCCCATGATTTGTGGGCAGGATAATCCGATGATTCCCCTTATATCCACAATCTGGAATATTCTATGAAATTTTTAAAAATTTATTCGATATTCCTGGCGAATTTTCGTCAATTTTCTTATCCAATATTCTAGATTCCGGGAAAATAGAATTCCTTTGGCAACATAAAAACAGCCAATCTAACCTCCACTCCCTCGGATTGAAGCTGGTCACTACCCTCTACTTTATCCTAGTATATTAGAGCGCCTCAGCAGCGAATAAACCACTGAGCTCGCCGATTTTGATAAACACCCCCTATTCGATGAAAATTAAGGTAAAACTAGACAATAAATTGCTATGCTCATGAAATGGGCCCCTATTTCATATACATGTACTGCTATAGATAATGCTTACAATGCGAAATCCGGGTCCAAAATCAAAAACATTATGATTTGATTCGATTCTATAGTTACTGAAAAAGAAGAAACTGGAGAACAGGCTATAACTGTCTTTACACGAAGGCATAATCAAATTGACCCCGTAGTTCCATATTGGCCCATCACCTGCCAGCGGAAATAACCAGAACAGCAGTATTACAATAAACATTGGCACAGAGTATTTTAGCCAAAGTCGTATTAAATATGTTAAATAATTGAATTTTCCATTTGTTTTGATGAATTTGCCATATAATCCATAGGAGACTAGTAGTCCACTGCAAAATATAATTGAGAAAATTCAGATTGATTAATTATAAGCTACCCCCCCCCCCCCCCCATTAATTATATTAATTATTTATGAGTTAATGAATATATGAATAATTCTTTTATTTATTCAATAATTGTTGGGATTTTTAAATTCAGAATTAATTTTTTTAGAATTAAGAGAATTTAATGCTAAATATCGACAGATTTATTGGAATTGGAATTAATCTTCAAGAAGAGGGGGTAGAAATACATGTACAACTGAATAAAACCCCTAGGTTATGTTAAAAGGATTTTTAACCCTCCCCGCCTAGTGTTTTATTAAAAATGTCCCCACTATTCGCTGATCCGGATACTATCTGACTCGGCTGACCTTGGTGACCCATGCCTAATTGTATTATATCAGCTATTCTTGTAAGGATCCTGGTATGGATAAGATAGTGGATCTGGCGGGGTGGGGGTGGGGGTGGCTGAGAGGTCTTTTGGAAACCCACATTTCTACAGAATTAATCAAAATTGAGCCATGTCCCCATTTTTGTGAGTCAATAATGATAAACTGACTTACCTTATGATAAACATAGTGTCGATAATTAATATATTTCTGGCGAAAAAGTATTTATTATAATAATAGACTTTAGTTATTACAGAATTAAGTATACGTCTGAACGCAATTGTACTCATAAATGGTGTCAACAAATACATGTGATCTACGCATACGTTGATTATCATTAGGAATCTGATCGCGTCTATAGACACAAATCGTTTTGGACCCGTGTTGTCGAATAGTAGCTTAATGTTGGAGCTCAGGGAGAAGCACAGGACTATTCTCTCGAATTTTGAACATTCCATTGTAGATTCCTGGTTATTATTAATAATATTATTTGCATCAAGGTTGTATTTATTCTTATTATTCTTATTCTGGATTCTTGTTCTATAATATTTGCACATATACTCCATTATATTGCATGTTATCGATACTATTATTATCGATAATAGTATACAGCTGTGAATTATAATGAATTAGCATGCACAAATTATAGTAAATTCATATACAATTATTTAGGGGCTAAGGAATTATATTTAATATGTCTTAAAATATCTAAATAGGAATACCATCATGTTTATCGGAGATATACAAGTTCTGGCGATTCAGGTGGGTAGATTAATATTGAAGGGGGAATATTACTGAGAATTTGCTCAATTTAATAAGAGGTACCTTATTTTAATTGGCTTAAATTGACCGCAATATTCAGGGGGTATTTTCTAAAATGTTCTGAACCGCCCCCTCGACATCTGTATTCGGCAGGGATATCCAAGTGTAGGGGGGTCAAGCCAGGATTACCCCCTCTGGAATTTAGGCCGGGACCCCTATGGCTCGTCACGAGGTACACCCCCTACCCCCCACCTAAGGAAATTTTATAAGAAGGCGCCGCAGGCGCAGTTTTCGAAAAATTTTGTGAGATTTTGCCAAAATCGACTAAAGTGCAAATTTTAGTCAATTCTTGTCATTTTCGGCCAAATACTTGTAGAATTCATCAACATATGGCTAAATTGAGTTAATTCCTGCATAATTCCTCGAAATTCAGTGAAATTACGTCATTTTAATCAAATTTGGTGTCAATTAGGTTTTTTGGCCCTCCCCCACCCCCTAGCCTAAAATTTGGGAAATCCTCCATTTTATCAGGGCTTGACCCCCTCCTAGTATCAAATTTTTTTTACCCTCCTCCCCCCTGACATTTCGTACCTTGGACATCCCTGGTATTTGGGTAATACCTTCTTTGCTATTAATAAAATAAAACACAGAAACGTGTTATAAACGGAAAATTTGTTCGTTTAATCAAATTAACTAATTGTAAGTGAATTATTATTAATTCAAAGGTCGAAAATCTAATATTAACTAGGGATACAAAAGTGGATTAAGGTGTCACACTTAAGCGAGAAGTAGTGAGTTCGAATACCTTCCCGTGCATTGAATTTTTCAAATTCATGTGATTCATTAAAAAGACTTGCGGGTGCTGGATGACCACGACCTGGTAGTGAATGTTTAGGAAGAACTCAGTTGTCTGACCCACAGACAGGTGAGTTGGGAGGGCCCAGTGGTGTGTTCTCTTAAATCTGTGACACTATCCTATGCTACCATACCAATGAGTCAAGTGGCTATCCCTGAGGGGTTGCAGGGTAAACCCCCCGAAAGGGCGGGTGATAATTATAAATATATATATATACTTATGTACAATACTTTAAATAGAGTTAATATTAAATCTCATTTAAGATATTCCACAAATTGGATCCATTAATAAAATAGTTGATAATAACTGTATTAAACAAAACAGGCATTTGTTTATTAAAATTCGGGACACAATTCATCGATTGGACAATCGCTTATCGAATATAATAGTAATCAAGGTTTTAGTGAATATAATACAGATAATGCTTAATATCTATTGTATTGCCCTAATTAACCATGCTAAAGGCATGATAGTGTTCATACAAATGACTACATTTTCAGCAATTCTGGCGATTCTTGAGATGACTATCAGTTGTTTTGTTTGCGGATTAGTTTACGACAGATCTGAGAGAATATTTGCGGTTTTGGATAAATATAATTCAAACCAATTGTCTGATTATGAGTACAAAGAGTGGCAAATGTTTAAGAATATAACGCATAACAAGAGCTTTGGTTTCACTATTGGAGGCTTTGCTAGTCTTAGAAAGACTACACTTATTTCGGTCCGTATTTTCAAACACAGTATTTATGACTTTATTTATTAATTGAATTGAAAAGATTCTTATTCTTTGTTATTATACAGATATTCACATTTGTATTGAATTATACGGTTATTCTATTGCAAACCACATCTAATAATATTAATATGCAGTTACCAAACAATAGCTCTTCACAAGTGAATTGTACATGCTAAATTTACTCTAGCTAATTTGAGCCTCGCAAATGTTGCAATAATACCAAACAAAAAATCTCAAATAAATTACAAAAATATAACCCCTGGCCATTTTGGTCTTTTATTATAATTTTAAATTAACCTTGGTAAAACTATCCAGTAATAAATCAACAACTATTTTAAAGATCATTTGGCTACTTTTAAGGGTTAAATTACGATAACTTAATATTTATTTTCTAATTATTTGCATTATTTTGTAAAAAATAAAAATGTAATCTAAAAATGTTTTTCACTTATTTTTTGTATTTATCTTATTATTTATTTAATAGAATATATTTAATAGAATCATCTTGATTAAAAACTTATTGATTAAAATATTGACTAATTTTATTACTCAGCATAACAATCTAATATATTCAGTATATAACCATGTAGTATTTATCATTTGATTTATAGATGTATACAAAATTTTATAAATAAAGAATTGACCATGATTAAACTTGATAAATATGATATTTCCAGCAGATATTTTATAGTTAACTGTAAAATTATTTTATGGGTCTATCGTATACTCGGTATTAATTTTGGTGGACTCACCATAAATGGAGCAAATAATACAATAATATCGAGTTGGTCTATCAAATACCTTGGTTACTTTATACAAATATTGATGATACTGATTAATATAAACCACATAATATATATGAATGGTAATTTGGCAAAATTAAATAACATCAACAATAATTCGCCAATTCTATCATGGGTAATAATGATTCTATCATCAACAAAAAAGCTCCTGGCCATTTATGTGGCATATTATTTGAATAGATATGGCTATAAGATGATTGGCAAGTTTATCATAAAACACCATGCTCATATCAAGCATAAAATTAGCATCAAGATCATATTTGTATTGATTATAATGTTAATACACATGCTATTCATAATAATTATCCCTGGCCTTACAGCTGGATCAATGACTAAATTATCCTGGAATAGCCTACAGGTGTTTGTTAGTTCTATATCCTATATGATATTGTGGATCACTCCGGCTATGACCTGGATAATATCGATATACAGTGTTGATATTCTGGATCAAATATATCGTGATCTAAAATACCATAAAGGTAATAAAGCAAAAATATGTATAGGGGTAATTTGTTTTTACTGTAAATTGCATGAGTGAGTGAATGAGAGGGGCAAAAATCGTGATATTGCCTGTTAATGTTTTTAAATTGCTTGTTCTGTACCCCTCCCCCTTCTCACTTTGCCCATTACCATTCTAATGAAAAAGTTTTGCCTAAACCCTGTGCTATGTGTTTGTGTTCCAAATTCTTTTGACTGAGACTTTTACAGAATTTTTCTTATTTATGAATTCCTATACAAATCACAAAATTCTGTAGTATTGTATAGATTTTCTATAGAATAGTTTATAAATTAATTATTGTGTAATTTGCTCTTTAGATGGAATTTGTTTCAGTTATATTTTTCCGATTGAATCAAATAATAAGATAATTAGAAATAATTTCTTTCAACAAAATAAGAGTTTATTTGTCACAATTCGGGATACAATCAGAAGATTCGATAATTGTTTGTCGAATATAATTGTATTCAAGACTGTATTGGATATAATTGAGATTATGTTCAATATATATTGTGTGGCACTAATAGAAAAGTCACCCGGGATGAGAATATTCATGAAAATGACTATTTATTCTGCAATTCTGGCGATTCTTGAGATGACTATCAGTTGTTTTGTTTGCGGATTAGTTTACGACAGATCTGAGAGAATATTTGCGGTTTTGGATAAATATAATTCAAACCAATTGTCTGATTATGAGTACAAAGAGTGGCAAATGTTTAAGAATATAACGCATAATAAGAGCTTTGGTTTCACTATTGGAGGCTTTGCTAGTCTTAGAAAGACTACACTTATTTCGGTTCGTATTCTAAAACATTCTAATTATAACTTTATTAAATAAATGAATTAAAATTATTCTTATTCTTCGTTATAACAGATATTCTGTTTTATATTGAATTATACGGTTATTCTGGTTCAGACAACATCAACAAACAGCGAATATACTATAACACCCGGCAATAGAACTAATGGATAATAAAAATCTATATTTGAAAAAATTAACTTGATTACAATATTACAATAATTAAAATTGAACCAGAACATAAATAAAACTTATTTATTTATTAACAAATATAATTTATGTGACAAATAAATAAAATAATGAATATTTCAATTCTGTTTGATTTTCAGAGAGGGGCCGAGAGGAAGGGGGGTCAATCCAAGGAAGCCCTTAGAAAAATTTTCATTGTTTTAAAATTCCGTAAATTCCTTCTCTATAAATTTACTATTATTTCCGTTAATTTTTCTGAATTAATTTATAATTTTCATTCATATATTATAGAGAAAATATCAATTTCGAAAAATCCATTTAATTGAATGATCCGAAAAATCATGCTGGTAACATTTTTTATTTCCCCTTATCAACATATTACAATTCATATACATTACAAATTATTATGTTTATATAGAAATTATATATAGAAATAAGTTTACAATGCAAGCTAATCTATGCAGAAGCAAATTATAAATTTATGGAATTATTATCAAGCTTGATCATTCATAAGCTATTGATTTAGACCCCAGGCAAAATTAAAATAAAGTAAAAATTAATGCAACAAAAGACCTTACACCAAAGTTTTCTATACCAACTGAATACCAGGTACACTTGCGTTGACTGGTATAAGTGGTCCTCCAGGGTTTATTATTGGTCCACCAGGGTTTATAATTGGTCCTCCAGGGTTTGTTCCAGGTGGAAATCTATGACCGCCATTTTGTCCTCGGAAATGATGTCGTCGACCATCATCATCAGAACCACGATTGTGTGATCCTTGGTGTTGTCTGCCACCATCAGGAAAACGTGGAGGGTGTGGTAGCCTCACACCACCATTTGATCCTGGAAAGTGTATTCCAGTTCCATTGCTTGGTACTGGGATAAGAGGTCCCCCTGGATTTATTACTGGGGGTAATTTAACACCACCATTTGAGCCTGGAAATTGTATTCCAGTTCCATTGCTAGGTACCGGGATGAGAGGTCCCCCTGGATTTATTACTGGTGGTAATTTAACACCACCATTGGAGCCGGGGAAGGTTATTCCAGATCCATTATTCAATAGTGATGGTATTTGTGCAATTATGCATGTTGCTATTTAATTATATAGAAAATAAAATTAGTTAAAATCATATAAATATTTAATATTCAATACTACCTGAGGCTGCAATCAGAAGACTAATATAAATTGATTTAACCATGATGATTAGAATTTCTTACACTGACTATAATAGTTAAACTCTGGCCTTATTTATACATTTTTACAAACAATGGCACATAAAGTGAACGACAACTCTGTGTTACTAATCATTGTAAGGTGTTATTTGTAGGACAGGTTGATTTATTTTCTAAAATTTCATCTATAATAACAATTCTGTGAAAAATACATTTATCCGGATATATTGAATGCGTTCGATTGTACTTGATTAGACAGGTCAAGTATGAGTATAATTAATGTAACCTAACATAATTAAGGTTGTAAAATTTTCGTTAAATTCATAGAAAATTTTGAAAGCTCATGCAAGTTCAATTTTGTGCAATAATGGTAGAATACGGTGTAATATTTTAGTAGTTAAATTATTACATTTATATATCAATGATTAATTTGAGACAATTCACATCTTAATTATTAATTTTAATTCAATGCATTTGTTTCAATGTCACTGAAATTTGATGAAATAACTTATTTTAAATAATAATTTTTTTTAAATCATCTGGCTAAAAATATTTACTTCCATGAGGCCAATCATATCCCCTATTTTTTGTTTTCTAGAATCAAGTGAAATGTTGATCAATATTAAGCAAGGGGCATTTACCGTTGAATACCTTACGATTATTTTGACGCAATAAACTATAAAGTTCTTCCGGAATATTCTGTGAAAATTCAATAATTTTGGCCAAATACTGTTAAATCATCTAAGACAACCGCTTTAATAATTATTCCAATTTGAATAATAAGGCTGATTTAATTTGCATGCCAGGGTGAATCATTGAATTTTTAACAACTTTAATCAATAGAAATATATGAAAAATTATTATATTAACATTAAACTCACCTTCATATATATATTTTACAATCGATCATTGGGGACATTTAAACTTTTGAAATAATAATTGCATCTTTCATAAGCAACTTTTTAAAATACGCACTAAAAACAATGACGTTGTTTAGATACTTTCGAGGTAAAAGAAAACATATGCCTGGATAATTAATTGCTGAAGCCTAATATATGTACTTTCGAATAAAAAAATTTAGCTCAAAATACTGAATTTTATTGTATTCTATATATAATATAATATTTTAATAGAAATAATTTCGAAATAATCCACACAATTATCCGAAAAATTCAGTTTATTTATCAGATTAGTGTTGTACAAAAATAAATTATCTTTTTTTAGGAGAAATATTTCTCGAAATATTTCTAGAAATTATTAACTTTGAATAGAAATATTTCTCTC